>JAPYYV010000026.1:0-57734 GCA_030522625.1 Copidosoma aretas | reverse complement strand
TGGTTTTAGGTTTTTTTTGTCGGTACCTTACTGATGTACGCGTTAAACTACACAACAGGACGGATTCGGCACGAAATGTTGCTAATAACTGCACAACGAGCATAAGACTACTGATTATTATAACGAGAACTATGACACTATTCATGAGAGAGAAATGGTATAAGGCAAGAATAATATATGAGGTGTACTTTGCAACTAGCGCCAAAATCGGGTATCGCGCGAGTTTATTTAATTTGTTTGCAATAGTAATCATCATTTCTCCATCGATAACATGATCATTTTTCATGTAAAATTTGGCGTAGAATACGATAATTATACTTTAAACACGCTTAATGGTGGGTGAGATTGTTTAACATTAATTTAAACATTTAAATTGTTTGTAACAATATGAAATTTTGAATAAATTTTTTAAAAATTATTTCATCCTTAAAATTCACTCCTTCAACTTTAAAATGGACAAAAAGAATGTTTTTTGTTTGCTCAAAAAGAGCTAGAGCTATGAATATTCAAAAATGAGTCTCCTAGACAAAAACCACGAAAATTTCGAAATTTCAACCCTTTCTATATAAAAAAAAAAAAAAAATGAAAAATCCTCGACCACGAATATCTTTTTTTTCGACATAGAGCCCGTAAATATTTTCAGGCGAACCAAAAATGGGTCGGTCAGAATGGTGTCCGGTTTGTAAAAGAATGACCCATATATGTATGCAATAAAGATAGTCTACTTTAGACGAAACACAGATAAAAAATTAGATTTATGTAAAATTTTGGATAAAAGCAATTGTTAAAAATAGTAGTTACTATGTACAATTTAAGACCTTAAGTAATAGTAGACTGGTGCCAGGCTAATAGAAAAATTTCAATAATTTTTGCTTTGAAATAAAATTAATAAATTTTTAGGTACATTAATGTGTAACATATTAACAGTCGTCTATTTACTTCTAATTTCATGAATTCAATTACAATTCGATTGTAAAACGTTAGGAATCGTCAAAAAGGTAGGAAAATTACCATAGTAACTTGTTTCTTTTTGATTGGAAGGTAAAATATTAGACTTTAAATATTTGTGATTCATCCTGTGATTGAAATAATCATCGATAAAGGCACTATATTCCGTACAAATAGTTGCAATACTGAATCAACATGGTTTTCAATAATAAATCCATGTTGAAATCAATGCTGAATACTCACTAAATCAGTACTGATTCAACGCTGAATCAGTGAGGATAGTAACACTGAAATCCGTAGTAAATCTCCACATTGTTTTTGCGTTGAATCAGTGCTGATTCAATGGAAAATAAATCTGAATAGGGGTGGTATTCAAGCTGAATTCATGTCAAGGTTAGGCAATAATCTTTGGATATCTTTGATTTCTATAATGATGCATTTAAAATAACTTATCACTTCTATCCAGACATTTTCATGCTATTGGAGCTCTAAGCTTGTAATAAACCTTGAATACTATCCAAGTTTATACCAAGCCTACGTATAAAATCATATTCAAGCCTTTAGGTACCTTTTTAGAAGTCTCGATTCAACACAGATACGTCACAGATTAAACATGGATTTATCATGGAATCAGCCCTGATTTAACGCAGAATCAATGCGGCGATTCGAAACAGATTTCAGTTTTACTATGTTCGCTGATTTAGCGTTGAATCAGTAGTAATGCAGCATCAATTTCAACATGGATTTAGTACTCATAATCATGTTGATTTAGCGTTAAAACTTTTAGTAGAGTTGCCTCGAAAATAAAAACACTTCTTATTCTCATGTTTTCTTGCATTCTGCAAATGTCATCCAAATAATGACAATAATAAAATTAACCTTTTTTATATGAAAAAAACTTTTTCGTTACACTACAGTAATGTTTTTAAGGGTAACCTCATCAATAAAACCTCGTAAAGTCAAGGGGGATTAACACTGCATTGCTATTCATAAAAGTCGTAAATAGTGAGAATGACACTACTTCTTTCACTAGTTTTTAATGTATCTTCAGCTTTGATTGTCTTCGCCAGAAACAGTTTTAACCACGTTTGCTTCACGACTTGCGTCCACGAATAACTATCAATCAATTACTTCATATAAATACCAAGCTTGACAGTTTAGAATGTTGAAATTTCAGTTGATGCGTATCAAGCATTGCAAGATCATACCGATTCTGACGGTTGTAGACCCATGCACCATGCAATGACATTCAAGTTTTATTTAAAAAATACAAACTTTCTTAGTTAAAACTAACTTACGGATATGGAGTCGAAAAAACTTCTATAATATAAAAAAATTTAAGTCACTGCTTATTGCATTTTTTGCTCCATGCTAGGGTCTATTTTATTATAATTGTTCTCAAAATTACATACTACCAACATATTTCCATGAATTTTAGGCTACAACTGTGTAACCCACTTTTTAACAAATTTATGTATGATTTTTTTTCAGAAACTGTATAAGACAGCACAGAAAAAAAAAATTTTTCACTTATCGTTTTGTCAAAGACATATTTTAAAAATAACATACCGGCATTGGGGCAGATTTGACAAGTAAAGGGATCTTCATATGAAATCTCGGAAATTAGGGCAGCTCTGATATTTATGCATAATAGTACTTTCACAGCTGTGCATAGATGGATCGTTTCTTTGCGTAAGAGACAGTATCGAAGGTAGAGTAGCTCAACTGCAGGGCAGTACTAACCACTTACTGGAGCTTTTAACTGGATTATCTATAGCATTGCTTAGGGGACCATTACACAATAGAATGATTTTAACCGAAGCATTAATCAAAAAATAATATTTAAAATTTGATAGACAGTATTATCATTATCATTTTTATTATAAGTATCGTCTGCAAACACAATCCTTTTACAAGATCACGTAAAGCAAAGACGCAGGAATGAGTTCCTTCCACATATCTTGATAGACAACTGCAATGTGTGAAAGTTTGCAGTGCTCCAAGTTAAGTAAGTCTGATAACGATGATTAAAATGCAGTTAGTCGTGTATGACTGCTGGTATGAGAAACAAGACATACCCACGTACTATAGGAACGATGCAGCTCATACATACTTCATAAATAGGCAGTAATAATCAGTCAATCAACTTGTAGTAGGCTAGACTGCAACATAAGGGAACTGGAACCCCTACTTCTACCCAGGCCCCCGACAGCTCGTGCTGTTGGATGAGCAAATTTGTTTCCCCCTCCAGCGCCCGTGCAAATTTTACCCCCTCCAGGCCGCAGCACTTGTTTACCCCCACCAGCACGTATTGTTGGATGAGCAGATCTTTACGCGCTCCAGCGCGTGAATTTTTCAACCCCCTCCAGGCCACCAAGAGCGCGAACCCTGGAAAGGGGCCTAAGGAGCGGCTCACTCTTATAACGTGTTGACCATTATTTCTTAATTTTTAATATGAATCTAGACGTAGGTCCAAACTAACTTACGAATTAAAAATAATTTTTAGATTGATTCAAAAATTCTAACTCGCAAGGAAAATCAAATGATGGTCGGGAAACTAGGTAACTTTCAATTTTAGCTATTTTTATATGCACTTAGAAATACTGCTATTAGCGCAGAGGAGTACCGGGCCCTTAGTGGCATAGTCGGTAGCCTACCTGACTGTCATGCCGAGGACCGAAGTTCAAGCCCGACCAGGGGAAAATTTTTTTCAGTGTTCTAAAACTTTCAACTGAACGTAAAAAATGTCTTTTCAAATTTTAAAGATATAGTTCAAATTTTTAAATTTCAAAAAAAAAATTGTATAGTTGAAAAAAAGTCAAAAATTTTAAAACACTGACAGATGGCCGACGACAAAGTACGAGCTCTCTACATGTAATATTGTTGTATGTGTCAAATTTGTGGCTCTTAAAAGAGCCGGTTTGCCTTTTAGGCATGAAAAAAAATCTTCGGCCTTTACGGCGTCAAAAAAACAGTTAGCCTTAACGGCAAAAAAAAAATGTCAGTCTTTACAGCGTAAAAAAAATCTGCGATAACGATGACCACGACAAGGATGAGCAGCAGCGGTGGTAGACAGTAAAGATGACGACCAGCAGCATCTGCTTGAGCACCAGCACCGCTGGACGATGAGCAGCAGCGGTGGATAGCGTCGACGACAAGGAGCAGCATCCGGTGGACAATGAGCTGCAGCACTGGTGGACCATGGCGATAAGCAGCGGCGGACAGCGACGAGGAGAACCAGCTCGTCAGCCTATGCGGCAGCCGAGGGATCCGCGAAAATCTCCTCACTCTATGCAATGTCTGAGATACAAGCGACACGCAAGTGTGGATGGGCCCTCCTTTTTAAGCTTTCCAGTGGCTATTCCGAAGCGTGCGCTGGTAGGGGTAAGTTTTGCAGTAGGTATGAGCGCAGTCAAGGTATTAATCGAAGTTGCAACGGGTAAGCCAGAGTCTAGAAGCTACAATGACAGAACAGCATCAGCAAGAATCCCCGAGCTCTTCCAAGGACTCTTTCACGGAGAGGTTTGAGCAAGAGCTCGAGAGAATTAGAAAGATTCCTCCACTCCCTAGCTCGCCTATCGAGTTCCAGATAGCATTGAACATCTAGGCGCAGGCCAACAACTTGCCTCCATATGAAGATTTCATTCTGTCAGGACTATGATTGCCGCTGGAAGAAACCAGACAGCAGCACCAAGAGTTCAAGGAGGACTCAGACGTCGCGGTCGCCCACATCGACGAGGAAGACGACGACTACGACAAAGATGAAGTCATTACCGTCGACAGTGATGATAACGACGGACCCCCAACAAAGCGACGCAAAATAATTTCCGTCGACCTTGTGTCTTCAACGCAACGGGACGTTGGCATACAGACCAAATAAAGACACAGACAGACTTAAAACAATTAGCTCTTTTTAGAGCCACGAATATTTAAAACAATGAGAACGGAAAGTTCTTTAATATTATTTAAAAATAACTGAAGCGCAAACATTAAGGTAGGTATTACGTTAAAAAATGTCATCCTTACAAGGACCCATTTCTTATTTTAGTAAAATTGATCAAGCCGTTTACGGACAGGGTCACGAGCACTTTTGGAACAAAGTTTGTGATGCCAAAAAAATCCCTACGTTGACAAATCTACAGGTCCATGGCAACCATTCTATGATGTCTCAGTGATTTTCCGTCTTTCATAATGATTCCGTCCTCTACGCTTTTCTCTGACTGAACTGAGACTAACTCTACCAATTCATATTATAAGTTACAAAAAAATTGGGGGAAAATATTGAAAGCTTTTAATATGCCAAGCGGAGGGGGAAATTCTTCAGTCTTTGCAAATTTTCTTCCTCTAACTTATTTTGTGAAGAAGTTAAACAATAAATTGTATCTAAAAGGCTGGCGCTTTTACATTTTTTTCATTCCGTAAAAGTCAGTTAAATGGAAAACTTGAACTACGAGCGCACGTTCTCTATAAGCGATCTTGTATTTATCAGCGACAAAGAGCTCTTGCAGTTCTTAACAAATCAAAGGCTGCTAGACTGCATCTTCGGCGGACACCAAATAATGGTGAAAAAAGAAGTAAAGCTGGCAAAGAAATATAAGGAGATCGATGTCGTCGGTAAGTCTAGCTTCTCACTTAAATCATCACCTATTGAGAAGATCGACGTCGTGTGTTGGTCAAGCCCATCATCTTAACCATCACCACTACCATCGCCGCCGCACTTCTCAGCGCGCTAAGCTATACCCCGTATGTAGGAATACCCCTCTTATGTTAAAAATATTGATGAATCTGAAACGGTCTACAAAGGTGTTAATTGGTATGTGCCATAATTAAATGCGTTTATCTGTTAGGTACAACTTATTACTTTTACCTTTTATATAAGCTTACCTTATGACCAATACAAAAGTGGTGCTACGCTATCTTAATGCTTACGGTTCACCATCGCTAGTATCTTTTCACTCCATACAGAAGTCAAACTTTTCATGCGCTTGACATTGTGCCAAGCACACATGGACTTGTAGGCCCCATTTTGACGCGGACGAGTAGTGACTTATCTTAAAAGCTCATACGGCAGATAGTCTGTCATATTAGAGACTGTACAACCAGATCATAAGGCCACTTCTGTTTTATTTCCTAAATGACAAAAATATTGGACGCATCTTCAAGATTGTCTCGTAGGATATTTTTAATCTTATTCTACTTGAGATTCTCAGAATTCCAGGCTAGTCTATGATAACAAAGTTCTAGAATTAATTTTCATACTTATACTTCTGTGTTAATTTACGCCATGCAAAAGGCGCTTTGGAGAGGAATACCCGTGCATTATCTTTATTGAGAGTAAAAAAAGCTAATTCCTATAGCATATAATTATTGCCTGGCTGTTAAAAGCCTTGCATGTCCACCACGTATTCCATTTTTTTTTTAGTTCTTGCTTCTCGTTCAGGGAATGATGATTTTTTCGTTGAAAACTTGTCTGTTGAATCTTTTAGGCAAGATTTACAATCATCATCCTTAGTTAGAACATTTTAATATTTTACATCCCTAGTTAATTTGCTTATTGTCGGTTTATGCGACATAACAATTTAAAAGATTTAATAATTTTACAATTATTTTCTTTAGCCTTTTTTCTGCCCACACCTCAGTGTGTCTCTTCTTGAATTTTTTCTGCTCTCCTTGGTGTCGTTTTTTCTCTTCTCTGCTATTCTGACTAATCTCCATGACTGATAAAAGACGAATGATGTTGGCAGCGCCATGCACCGACTTCTATAGCATTACATAAGTTTCTTGACGTCACCACTCATCGGACAATACTTTATAATGCGATCGTTTAGAATAAGGCAGTAGGCTGATGTTTAGGAGGGAAAATTGTCATGATATTCGAATTCCAGAAAAACCCATACTTAAACATTCTTTAGCGACTCAATTTGCTTAGAGAAATCAATGACAATGAAAGTTGCGGTGCTCAGAAAACCATATTTATCAAACAAAGGTGCGTCATTTTTACCGTAAAATGAATTTCGAAAATCATCATACCTTTTGTATAATAATGCATATTAATTTTTTGTCATATCGAGATAAAGGTCACCGTTTGGATAATACTGTGAGTTCAAGTAGAGTTTGACACTTTTTCGGTCTCAGTGATCGATCTTGCTAGCATTAACTTCTTTCCGATTTTTGCGATTAGTTTGGAAGGCTAATATAACACAGCGCGGCTTTTCCAAGAGGTCTTGACTGTCTATGTATGTTTTATTGTTGTAGGTAAGAGTAGATATTTATAGAGCTCCCAAGTTCAAAAACTCATAGGTTTGAGCTAATCTTTTTGTAATTAATTAAGCAGACGAATTGTATGAGAAACTGACATAACAACATAGAGTAGGAGCCAATCAAGCTTTAATATTGCTATTTTAGACTCTCCCTAAGTTACTACCGCATTAGCGGCACCATCAGCCGGGGGAATTTCTTGTTGAACAACTGCAGTTTGGTCATTTCTTGATCTCGTCGGTGTAAGCCCATATTTTACGATGACAACAATCTTACGATTTTTTCAGCAAAATCTGATATTATACTAACAGGTATCATGACGTTAACGTAGCTATCCTTAGTTAGACTGAGAGCGTGATTGCCTTTTCAAGCTGCATTCTGACTCATTATGCCTTGATCAGGAGCAAGTATTAACCAATTATTTATGAGGGTTGTCAGACCTACATTTTTACACTTATCTATCTGTACAGCGTTTATTTTGTATCAAATTTCTTCAGCAAGTAACAGATGGCGTCATTTATCAATTTAGTATTCGTTAGTTCTATATCACCATCTGCTTTAACGAATTTCCCATAAATTTGTAGGTAACAGCGAGATGGTAACAGACATAAATCTTGATGTTGAAGTGAAATACAGATGTCATCACTACTACTATAAGTTGCGGATAAGTTTGGTTGATGAGCATGAATCTCACAGTGCACGATGGGTTCGTCGAAGGTGACAGAAGACTGAATGCTTAGAATCTCTTCCATATTTAACGCAACGGAATGAGAGCATACAAGCTATCTTCAACAAGGTCCTTTTATTTTTAATCCTGGACTTTTTATAAATTGAACGTTCTGTCGTGTTAGCTGTCTTCTCTGCCGATGTGATGACAGTTTGACTATTAGTCGTTCACTGATTGCTGGTGTACATGATGAGCTGCTTACAGTGCTTTTATGATTGTATACGGTTCCTATTACGATAATGGTTTTATGTGCGACCTCTGCTGATATAAACTCTTCACGTAAATTGACTAAATCTTTGACCTGATCGACAATGCGCAGTTAAATGCAATTAATAATACGTCCAACAATCGGTAAATGAATAATTTAAGAAGGATCTTTGATAATCTTGTATCCTGGCAGCACAGCTAAAAAAATCCGTGAATATTGTCAAGTTTTGATTAGTTTGTGTACGCTCCAGTAGTGATATTGCACTTAGCCAGTAATACGCTAACTTTGAGAATAGCTACAGGTAAGTCCGATTTGTGAGTAAAGTTTTCCTCGAGCACTCGTTCAGTGAAACCCAACAATCATCTGATAGAATCTTTTGTCTAAAATCAATGGTTTTACTGCACGTGATGACGCTGCAAAGCGTATTACTGTTTGGTTTGATAGTGACGAGAATATCGTCTGGTTGTTACACGTTTACTAAAAATGACTCAATATCTCGAATTTCGCAGCTGCTAGTTGATAAAACTGTCACTTGATAACCCACGTAAGATTATTTATTGCTTTTGTCAATGTTTGGAATTGAATTGAACGTGAAGAGTTCAACCAAGCCAAGAACGTAGTTGTAGTCTAACAATAATTTGATAGGCGGAAAATATTGCACTTCTAATACAGAAGAAGTATCCGACAGATTTAGTGTCAATGTTTCTTCCATGACAGCTTAAGACCAAATAAATGATTTGTAACGATGACATTAAGTTGTATAGTTTTTGATAGAAATCTTACGCACAAATGTCCACAGTTGTAAGAATTAGAGCCTTGATATTTTTCATGATTATATTTAACAAAACGAACTACAAGGTACATAATTAGATCAATAGGTGGCTGCAGATTACTAATTAACACGTTTTTAGCACTAATAACTACAATATTACCACGTTTTCGATATGCTACAGAGTGAGTTTCGGGACCATTTTGACCATCAAGATTTATTATTGCGGTTTCATGAGATCGTGGTCCATCGGCCGATAAGTTATTTTGCATAAACACCCCACAAAAACAGAAATTTTCAAAATTTTAGCGTATTTTAATAAATCAACACTCGTTAGAGCCCTATCAGGCAAAGTTACATCATCGATCTTTTTTTTTTCAACTTTTCCATCATATGATTTTATGTAAACGACCAATCCTGTTTCACATGGTCTAAGAATAAGACCTTTCCCTAGAGCGATATCCTCCATCTTTTCATTATGCCCTTGACTCTCTTGTAGTGGCTGTTTAGCTGCCTTGGTTGCATTAATACTTTTTAATACTTCTGTTTCCCCATTCGCTAGTTCACTAGTTGTACCTGCAAATGGGGATATTAAGGGTAGAGCCCCACCTTATCTATCATGGAGACATAAAATTCGTGTTATTTTTACGTTTTTCCGCGGGATTTTTCTACTGTACTACGTGCACCTTTCAAAACTAAACTTATAACTTTACGTGAATATTTGCTTTTAGTGTTTATGTCCCGCGAGGCAGCTTTGATAACTACATTTAAGGCAGTGCACGGTCTCTTCTGTAGACCTTTTTTTTTCAGCCCTATGCCTAATTAACTTTGTACCTTTATAACACTCGCTATCGCTAGAGCAGCTGCTTTTTCACTAATATTTTAATCTCTGGCTTTGACTCTTTGCCAAGCTCTCTCAGCTGAAACTCTATCTGCTGAGCTTCTAGCGTCAAAGTGTTCGAGAATAAGATTTATCGTGCTCCTTGTACGCTGCGTCGAATAGATTTAGTCCTGGATTACCTCCAGCAAGACGTTTTGAAAGCTTAGTACCTTGGCTGCCATATTAATATCCTGGCAAGTAAAGTTTTATAGGTAAGGTATCGATCATTCTATTCAAAACACCGAGCCCGCTTCTGCAAAGTATGATCATTACCTTATATAGGTTAGATCGCTACTGAGCACTGGAGAACAAGACGGTGTATTGATGGTTTAAGCAACCACTATTCACCACTAAACGCAGAGTACATAAGTGATGTATTGTTATGTCCCTGGATCAGTTGTCATTAACCCTTTACACATAGTAGACATGATGTTTAAAGAGCAATCTGTCAGATTGCAGGTTCCAAACTTTGTTGCTGTTGTAAAACAAGAAAATCACTCAAATAGACACGGTAAATTGCTCTCTAATAGTATCCAAGCTGTATTTTGTAGCCCATTGAATTGTTGTGAAACTAGTAATTGATTAGCTTTGATAGTGGATCCAATTGGGCTGAGATTTAAAAATGTATATTTATATTCATAGTCTCTTAATCAACCAAATTCAAATTTTTGAATGAAATATTAGAGCCTCTAAACGGTATGAAATACTTTCTGTTCAGTGAACACGAAACAATAGTATCTTCTAATGCTCTGCCTCATTTCATCATGATTTTTGATGATATTTATTGTAAAAAATAGTATAATGTAAGAGGGCTCTTCTGCATTGGGAGACACAAACATGCGGATTTCTTCTATCTCGGCAGTCATATGTCTAAGTACCAAAGCACCTTATCAGAGATAACGTTAACTTTTTAGCTGTATTTCGTCAAGATAAAGTTCATTCAAGACATGTGTATGGTGATCACGTCCATTTAGATATGCCCTATGCTTAGTTTCAAGATTTGTGTTTTAGCTGCTGGAATGATGATAAGTATGATTTTGTTGTAATCGACAAGGATAGATAAATGAATTGTAGTCGTTATAGAAAGGGCTTTGACAATTTTGCTTTTAATGTATAGGACGTTTACGGGGTAATCTTTCAGTATACCTCGAGAGGTTGAAGCGTCAACATGTATTAGCAACACAGAGACGTACTCTATCAATTGATAAAGGCAAGAATAGCCGTCAGGAAAAAGTACAGACCATCACAGTTTTGAAGAGACAAAGTGGAAAAAGTATAAAGTGAATCTTTTAAGCCAATTAGTGAGCCTCTCAGCAAAATCATGTCACAAACAAAGAAAGGCAGTCATTTTGTGACCAAACATTATTTTAATTATACTTCCAAGGTACACAAATAAAAAAGAAAGAAAGTTACAGCGACGTTAAAACAATGTTTCAGTCTGCAGTCAGTCAAAGTAAAGATGATGATGATAAGATACACTACAAGATAATATTGTTGGTAGTGATGATAAAAAATCATTCGATAAATTATACTTTAAAACACTTGATAAAAAAAAATGATTTATAAGATTTGATGCATGGGGTGAAAAAAAGGATGGAATGTACAAGCTTGGCGATTCACTAATATACTTTGAGAATAATCAAATAAGGATGAATGAGTTAAAATATCCGATGACCGTTTGATTAGTAGAGCTACTCGTAAAAAAGCATTCTGATGGATCTTACATGATACGTGATGATAATAAAAAGTATTATATACTTCTGCCAACTTAAAGCGTTCATAGAAAGGAATTCAGCAAAAAGGAAACTATTCGAACGCACAATAGTAATGGATATAATAAAATCATCGCTCTTATGTTCGATCTTATAGCTAATAAAAAAAAGGATCATCATAACCCCGTTACAAAGTGGCTTGAAAAAATTATCAAGTAGATTATGTTCACTAAGACGACCCTAATGAGTTAGTTTATCGTCTGCGATTGCTCATAGCCAAAAATTCAGCAAATTTTACACAAATTGCTTGAATCATATAACAATCAAAAACACCGAACCACCGGGATAAAACCAAAAGATATAATTGCAGATAATAAAGTAAACGTGTTACAAAAATTCAATCGTGACAGCATCAAATTAAAGCCTGAATTCAAAGTTCGTGATACAGCGAAACAAGAATTTAAGAAAGGCTATACGCCCAACTGGTTAACGAAGATTATTACAATCACACAAGTAGCTGCAACAAATACAACAACGTACAGTCCCAAGGATTATCGAGATGAGGCCATTTCCGGAGGTTTTACAAGCAGGAGCTGCAAAAAAACCAAATAGTCAGATGTTCACCTCGTAGAGAAGGTCCTCCGAAGGCGGAGCAATCAAGTTTTCGTCAAGTGGTTAGGTTTTGACAACACACACGATAGTTAGATCAATAATAATGAATTAAAAAAAAATTCCACTAGAAGGTATGATATAAGAAAATTTATTGTAAATAATATAATGTAATGAAGGTGTATTGAATAAATAGTCATACATGATCTTAAAATTGTGCAAAATTCATCTATTAGTGCACATATAACATGAATAATTATCGAACGATGGAACCTAAGCTTTTATCATATTATAAAGTAGGAACTTGATAACAGACATTCAGTTATATTTGAATCCGACGACTTCTCTTTAAAAAACTGTAAGTAATGCAGTTAATAAGACAGCATATTTATATCAAGTAAGAATTCAAGTTTCTACATTTGACAGTGTGGGGCTAAAAGTACAAAAACAAAGTGATGGCTGGAGATATAGTCAGTCGCTATTATGATATCGTACAGATCACATCGATGAAAAAACAAGTGTCCAGTAAAATAAGAGCTCTAAGGGCAAAAACCGACTTATCTATAACATTAGCATTCATTATACAGATTATACTGTGAATGGTGAAAGAAATTGAAAATATATGCACAACAAAACTATCAAATGTCCAAATCACGTAGTATGGAAAGATTACAGACTTGTCCGTTGCACTGTACACAATCATGCCCACGATTTATTAAATACGGATACAATCAAAAAACAAAGGAATATGAAAGAAATAATAATAAAATCAAAAAGTTACTCTTATTATATAGTAAATTTGATACAATCAGGAAATAATATAAAACAATAGGTAAAAAAAGAAAACATCCAACCTTGCAGGAAGTGCATCCTAACAAGTTAAATGATGATCAGAGTAAAAACGAAAAAATCCCTTATAGATTGTTAAATAAGAAATGTGATAATTATTACTTATTAATTCTACGTATGTCATTATACAAACAAGCCAATGAGGTTCAAAATAATATCAGCAACCAATTTGTTGATCTATCATGGCAACTGCTAGATGATATCAACGTATATAATTAACAAAAGCCTGATAATTATCGATTCATGAACATAAAAAGAAAAAAATTCCCTACAGTCGAAAAAAACTTACCACCAAACAACATGTTTTGTAAGACTGAACAATAATCTTTGCACTTAAGTAAAGACGATCTATCAAATTGTACACTTAAACTAAATAATAATTATGAATTCGATGGTTAAGAATATCCTAATGTTTTAGTAGACCGCCTCCAAATACTCTTCACTAACCAGCCTCTGGATAATATGTGGTGCAAATATGAGATAAGCTACATCAATCAGAAGCTCAAAGATGCCGGTTATATATATATAAAAATTAGAATTATTTATTGTATAAAAAGACTACACGATTAAATGGGATCGAATACGATCAAATACGATCTAATACGCTAAAATACGATCAGACAACGATCAAAATACGATCGAATACGATAAAAATACTTTCAAATACGATCAAATACGAATAAAATACGATAAAAATACAATGAAACACTATTTTAATACGATCAAATACGATCAAATACGATCGAAATAATTTTTTGTTAATAATTGCTCCAAGCCAAAGGAGTCGCTAAAGAATGCTTTAGTAGATTTTCCTCTGGAATTCGAATCGCATGACAGCTTTGCTTCCAACACATTAGCCTATTGCTTGATTCTACACGATCGCATTGTGAAGTATAGTCCGATGAGTGGTAACGTCAAGAAACTTATGTAAGGCTATAAAAGTCGATGCATGGCGTTGCGAACATCATTTATCTTTTATCAGTCATTAAGAAAGGTCAGCAGAGCAGATAATAGAATAAACGACAACAAGTGGAGTAGGAAAAATTTAAAAAGAGACACGCTAAGGAGTGGGCAGAAAAAAAGGCTGTAGAAAAAGATAGTTAAATCATAAGTTTTTTAAAATTATTATGTCGCATAAACAGACAATAAACAAATTTACCGCAGACGTAAAATATTCAAAACTTTTAACTAAGAATGATGATAATAAATCTTGGCTGATAGATTTAACAGACAAGTTTTCAACGAAAAAATCATCATTTCCTGAACGAGAAGCTTATGAAAAACTAAAAATATAATGTAATATGTCGTGGACACGCAATGCTTTAAAAATTCAGGCTATAATTATGTGCTCGAGGAATGAACTTTTCTTCCTTCGAATAAAGATGATGCACAGGTGCTCCTCTCCAACGCACCCTTTGCATGGCGTAAATTAACACAGAAGTATAAGCATGACAATTGATATCTTGAACTTTGCTATCATAGACCAGCTTGGAATTCTCAAAATCTCAAATATACTGAGATTGAAAATATCCTAAGAGACAATCTTAAAGACGCGTACAAGTTTTTTGTAATTTGGGAAGTAAAAATAAAGTGGCTCAAAGTTTTAGATTTACAGTCACTAATATCACAGACTATACGCCGTATGAGTTTCTAAGACAAGTCCCCACTCGTCCTCGTCAAAATGGGGCCTACAAGTCCATGTGTGCTTTGCACAATGCCAAGCTCATGAAGATGTTTTACTTCTGTATGTAGTAGAAAAATACCAGCAATGGTGAGCTGTAAGCATAAAGATACCGTAGCATTCCTAATGTATTGGTCATTAGATAAGCTTATAGAAGAAATAAAACTAATTGGATGTACCTAACAAGCAAGAGCGTTTTGTTAGGGCACTTACTAACCAACACCTTTGTAGACCTTTTCAGATTTATTAATATTTTTAACGTAAGAGTGATATCCTTACATACGAGGGTAGTGCTCAGTGGTAGAGCGTTTGACTCTAAATCAGGAGAGCCTTGGTTCGATCTCATGTGCCCTTCTCAAGTTTTTTTTGTAGATGTAACCATATGTTCAAATAATTTGTTAGTTCTGACATGGACCAATTGTTTATGAGCTCTAATTTTCTTTTGGCTACTTAAACTAAGAAGCAAAGGTAGCAACGTCGTTTTTTAGTGCGCTGCTTCACGGTCTCCTCCAACGTTGGTGCAGGGTGCAGCTCTTGCATCTAGCTGAGGTGACTTTAACAAGTGCGGTGGCACTTGTGGTGGTGATGGTAGAGATGATGGGCTTGACCAACCAACGACGTCAATCTTTTCAACAGGTGATAATCTAAGTAAGAAGCTGAACCTACCGGCGACATCAATCCTTATCTCCCTCCACCAGCCTTTCTTCTTTTCTCACCATTATTATGTGTCAGCCAAAGATGCGATCTTGTAGCCTTTAAATTCTCAAGAACTGCAAGAGCTCCTCGTTTCTTATAGATGCAAGATCGCTGATAGAAAACTTGTGCTTGTCGTTCAAGTTGTCTATGTTTCTAACGTCAATGGCATAAAAAAAATGTAAAACCACCAGCGTTTTGTAGACCAATTTATGATTTACCTCCTCTACAAAGTGAGTTAGAGGGGAAAGATTTTCATAGGCTGTAGAATTTCCCCATCTACTTAGCGTATTGAAAGCATTTAATGTTCCCCCTCATTTTTTTGTAACTGATAATATAAATTAGTAGAGTTAGCATTAGTTTAGTCAGAGAATAGCGTAGAAGACGGAATCGTCATGAATGAAGAAAAATCATAGAGACACCATGAAATGGTCGCCGTGGAACTGTAGGTTTGTTAAGGAAGGAATTTTTTTAGCATCAAAGACTTTGTTCCAAAAGTGCTCGTGACTGTGTCTATATACGGCTTGATCAATTTAACCAACATACGAAATCGGTCCTTTGACGTCGTGAAGGCCGACGATTGTTTTTATGCCGAAAAGGCAAACAACTGGCTCTTTTGAGAGCCACAAATTTAAAACGTATGACACTATTACATGTCGAGATTTTGCGCTTTGTAATCAGTCGTTTTTCAGTGTTCAAAAAATTTTAACTTTTTTTCAACTAAAATTTTTTTTTTTTTTTCAAATTGAAATATCGACTTTAAAATTTGTAAGATATTTTCTTACAATCAGATAAAAATTTTAGAAAACTGAAAAAAATTTCTTTATGGTCTGGCTCAAACATTTTTTTTTTTACAAGCTTTTATTTGTCTACTACATATACATTATCAGCTTACAAACGTTTAAATAAAACTACTAACAAAAACCATATGACTGATTATAACAGAGAGATGACCTAAGTATTAGGTAAACTCGCATCTAAACAATATCTGTAGGGGCCTATGACTAAATGAAGTAGCGGAAATAGGAGACGGCGACGTAACGTCGGTTGTCACACAAAAGGCAGAAGTACAATTATGCAGGTAAAAGAACATAAAAAAGACCCGTGAACAGTAGTGTGATTAAAAACACATAGGTAAAAGGGGGACAATATAAACAGGGAGCTTGCCAACCCGCGGATTGTGAATAGAGCATAAGACTAGTGTATAGTACGTTACTACGGTTAAGATATGGCTATCGTGAAAGTACAGTCACTGAGCGTGTTAATATTGAAGGTACGATTTTAGTTCTGAGTTAGGCACGACTGTAGCCTCAGGGATGACGGCATTGCAGGTTGGTATCAGTGTCTGCTAATCTAATTTTCCTGCACCTGATTTTATCAGTGAATTTGGTGTCATCGGTAGGCCTTCAGCACTTGTTTTCTAATCTGTGAAAGTTGAGAGTATCAATACTCGAAATAGTTCTGGAATAATAATATGAAGAAACGTCAATATGATCGGGGTCGAATGTGATGAATTTATTGACTTAATGTCTAGAGATATGGTACAAATTGGGAGAGTTGTTATGGTCTTGAATGTATCCTGATTTTCGAAATATATAAAAGAATATGGGGGGAGATAGCCTTAAATTGCTTCAGATGTAAAGCTAGCGTTATTGTCGACAGAAAGTTGCTTAAAGAATAAGTTATAAATTTCTGTAAGGTTAGCAAAGTAGTCACGGTTAATGTTGAGGATAAAGTTGTCAATTCTGGGAACTTCGACGATTTCGTAAATGATTTGTGAACTAACGAAATGATCAGAGTCATGTTTTCTGTAGAGATGCGACAGACGCGTAGGCAGTAGGGTTCCAATATGCGGAGTTTCTCAGCAGTTGATGCGCTTATGTTCTACCAAATTGGTAATGCTTAGGTGAGCTTAGGACTAGTCAGGAGGAGGCAGCATATTATTTTGCTACGAGGAGTGATCGATTTGTTAAAAAAAGTCTAGAGTACGCTCTAAAGGCATTTTTAGCTTTATCGAGTCAGTTAAGTATGTGGGGTGTGAGTTTAAGGAGATAATCAAGGTGCAAGCCAAGGTATTTGAGCGATTTTGTGCTTGTGAGTGTGTGCCTATTGTTATTATTCGAGATAGAAATTTCGGATGTGTGAATTTTATTGCGGATTCTTTTACCGAGAAACCTAAGTGGTTTGTGGAATACGATTGATTGGGATTTAAAGGGGTTGATTTTTGAATTCTTTTGGAGATGCCATTAATTTATATTACTGACAAGTAGCTCAAGTCTGTTTTTGACAGCTAAAGGATATTTGTCAGCTACGAAAACAATAAGATCGTGTGCAATGCATGCTGCGTAGGTATTATTGTTAGAATCAAGATTGAATAACCGAGAAAGTGAGTGGGTATGCATGTTTAAAAGTTCTGGTGAGTTGACAGTGCCTTGCATCAGGCTTTCTTGAATCGAGAAAGTAAGGGTAGATGAGTGGGAGCCATTTAAGGTGACAAAATGCCTGTCACGCGTCATAGACCAAATTAGTTGAATAAGGTGTACGGAATAGTTCAGATTGGCCAGTGTAAAGAGGAGTCCGTTTATCCAGACGGAGTAAAGAGCTCTTTTAAGATCGATAAGACAGTTGTCAACTGTTTTATCAGCGTGAATGTGTCTGTTTGTTTCCGTGGTGACTTTGTGTACATCATGGGTGGTAAACAAACGATGGCTGAAGCTAAATTAATTATCAGAAATGACATAATTAATTTTTGTGTAGTTATTTAGGAAAGTGTTGATAACTGCCTTAAACACCTTGCTGATGGCTGGAATTAGGCTAATAGTGTGATTGCTTGCTACACTGTCGGGTTATTTGTTTTTTTTGAATAGTGGCAAATCTTTAGCCTTTCTCCAGCATTTAGGATAATACGTTTTATTGATACAGTTAATAAAAATATTGGTGTCATCAGGAATTATGCACAGTGGAAGGTATTTATGGACAATTGGGGGTATATTGTCAGGGCCTGAGAAAGTTTTATTGGGAAGAGTATGTAATTTGTTAGCTACTTAGGTAGTGGTGTGGAAAAAGATTGTGTCATCCATGGGCGCTGGATCGTTAGTCGGATTGGACCTGTTAAGGTAGTGATTGATCTATTAAGAGAAACATTATCATTAAAAATTGAAATTTAAAAGTCTACTTTGTCATTGATTAAAGCTGCTAAAGAAGTACCAGCGATATGTTGCGTAGGGGTATAAATGCTTTCGAGAAAGGCACCTAGGATATTCAGCGAATCATGAGGAGAGTTCATGCAGACTTTACTGTTTAGGGAGGGCAGGAGATCTTTGTTGAGATTGCAGCGCTCGACGAACCTTATTTTGTCGTTTTTCCGGAGTAGACTTTCAATTTTTAGGGGTCCTTTTGGCCTTAAGAACAGGTTTATTTTAAGGAAAAATGAGCTTAGTTTAATGTGATCGATAGTTCTGATTTGGGATTTCCAGTACTTGTTATACGCAACCTGATATTCGTTTTTAAAAATAATAATAATCCGGTTGATTATTGTCTTTAAAGAAACAATAGTGCTGGCAATGTACTGCGAAGGGCTCTTGTATTCTTTATTGAGAGTTGTAACTAAGAGAGATTTGAGCCTATAAAGTTTCATTGTTTTTGAAGAAGTTTAATTCAGGTAGTTGTTCTTTGGACGATATTTAGGAACGGATTATTTTATTGAGCGCACGATTTATTTTTTATAATTAAGTAGGTTGATGTTAATGACTGGGTTAGGCAGATTATAGTCGGTTGGTACACTTGTAGCGTGATTTTTCTGAAGTTTTTTTGTAAACGATAACCATTCAGTTTTTTTAAGCATGTACCTAAAGTGATTGGTAGGATTACAGAAGGGTAGTTCTTCTTGGAGGTTTAGTTCTATGATAAGTACCAGCTAGTTCCTATTGTAATCAGCTGTGCGGATTTTGCTTGCTAACAAGGTATTGACTTTAAGCCTAATGTCTGCATTACAGAAGTCAAGATAGCTGTTTGCACTGGGAAAAGTAGTGGTGGCCGGAGGGATGACATTTGCTTTGAAATGCTTTGATTTGCCCTCGGACTGCTCTTACTTCCTTAGGAGCGTGCCTTTATACTTAGTGTAACTATCACTATAGCAAGTGTTCCGGGCGTTAAGATCGCCTGCCATTAGAAAGTGATTATTATAATTATAAAGTTTAAGAGAAGAGAAGATGCGAGTGAGCTCAGTATCAAAAATGTTTTTTCTATCGTTGTTTGCATATAATGCTACTATGAAAAGAGTTTTATTATTAGAGAGCAGAATCTTAATTATTGTGTATTCAAGTACATTGTTGCTTGCCAATGAGGGGTAATAAACTACATCATACGGGAGAGTATTTTTCAAGATAATCGCTGTTGCCGCCACCCTTGATGCTGTGAGGTCGGTCTGATCTGATGATATTATATATCTGTGATGTAATTACATGCCTGAAGTTAGGTCTAGTTTCGCAGACCAAGGCAATGTGACAGATAAAATTTTTTATATTAGCAAAGTGGTCGTATCTCTTGCTGCGCGAGACAAGAGAGTTGACATTGATAGCTATTATGTTGAGAGCATGGTTTAAATTTACCGATTAACCTGGTACATAGTTAAGTACAGGACGACTATTCAAACTTATGCTCGTTAACAGGGTAAAGATTAAGATATTCGTACAGTTTGTTGGTTCGGTAGGTATTGCTATCTATGGAGGATTGGACGTGAGACATTTTGTTGCTTAATTGATCGATGCGAGCGAGGAGGATTTCAAATTAACTGTTAGAGGATTCAGGGATTCTGAAGAGTTAACATGATCGGTTCTGAAGAAAAAACTCGCTGCATTGTGATTATTGTTCCATGTGTTCTGGTGAGTAGGATTTTAAGAGGTGTGTTTTGTAGGAAAAACTGTCGAATTTTTAGTAAAAGAAGAAAAATTATTTGTTAGTAAGAAGTTGTTGGCGTGTGAGCTTGTGAGCTTTGCCATGAGTTTAAGAATGCATTGATTTGGTTGATCCGTACGGACGTCTTTGCTTGGCTAGCGGTGTGGCTGTGTGACTTAATCTGTTTAGCAAACCTATAGAACAGGCAGCCTTTGTACAGGCGATATTTTGTAGCTACCAGAGTTGTGGTCTTGGCCGCATTTGACACACCGATAGCTAAGAGAGCAGTTTGCACTGGAATGCCTAATCCATTGACACCTTGAGAATTGAAACACTAACTTTTTTCTGAGAGGTTCCCACCTAATTTCTTGGAATGTCAAAGAGCTAATTTTCGTTAAGTTTTGAGTGACACTGTCTCGAGACAGCTGTAATAAGAAGTATTCATTGCCCTTTTTGTTAATAAATTAAATTTTTTATGCTTTGTGTACAGAGACATTTTGTTAACTCAATTCAAGGATTTTTTCTTTAATATCTTGTTCAAAAAAATTGCTGGCTATGCCTTTGGAGACCAAATTCTTAAGCTTAGCATTTTTAGGAGTATAAGTAAAAAATTTAACCTGGGTGGACTTCAAAGTATCGAGAATACTAGTATAAACAGATATAGTACTCGCGTACACTGTACACTCGTTCAACGCAGCTTACTTAAGAGAAACGTTGCTTTTAGAAAAAACAGCTGTTTTTAATTCACTCACTGATAGTTCTGTCTTTGCATTACTCACAAATATAGGTGAAGGGTGGCTTTTTGCAAGTATGCGCTGTGAACTACAGTTGTTGGGCCTGCTGGCGGTATTGGCTTAATAACCTGCTTTGGTGGACGGTATCCGTTAAAAGAGCGTGAGTATGTCGACTGCAAGATGAGGTGGCGGGAATGCACCTTTTGCGAGCCTGGTTTGGGGTT
Organism: Copidosoma aretas; assembly: GCA_030522625.1. Lineage (NCBI taxonomy): Eukaryota > Metazoa > Arthropoda > Insecta > Hymenoptera > Encyrtidae > Copidosoma > Copidosoma aretas. The sequence goes on along the minus strand of JAPYYV010000026.1, from coordinate 36,546 downwards.
TCATGGGAGCGAGGAGGTCATGAGTAGCTGTATTTTTCGGAGGATTATCTTGCATCGTGTCTTTGTGGTTGCCAAGCATGGCGAAGTGGTTGGGTGATGCGAGCAGCGAAGGCTTGGTTGCTATGTCTTGGGCGTTCTGTGCTTTCGTAACGTGCTTGGGCTCTTCCCAGTCAGAGTGCCGCTGCTGGCCGCTTACCTTCTTGTGCTCGTTTAGGTGAGCAGTCAATAAAGTAGAAATGGTTGCGCCGGCTGTCTGCTGCAGTTGGTGTACGTGAGAGAAGTGTCCGTTGTTACGATGATGCTTTATCAACGGCAAGCGCGGGAGTTCGCCCTCTTCGGCGCTTTTATCAATGAGGCTGGGATCAGCTGTATTTTCCCGGAGAAAATCATCGCTCTCTTCCATTGCGTCTTGCAACAGTGTTTCGAGGGCGAATTACAAGCGACGTGGACGTTAGAAGGCGAGACATGCAGAGGCCTTTTTTTTGCGTTCACTAGGTTCAGCGTGTACTTTGCGCTTGACAGCCAAATTCCTTTTTTGCTTGTTTAAAAAGCTTTTTGACCGATAGGAATCTTTTTCGGCCACTGTTGAAAATTCGTAGAAAGGCTTTCCTAGCTAGAGACAGGAGTAAGCGATTTGGTAGACGTGTCTTTGCAATGTTTGGCCAGCGGTGCGTTGCGCTTGTGTAAGTCGGCCATAGCAGCGGTTCCGCTCACGCCTGGGTCCTACTCGGTGGTGCGAGAGGAAGGCTGCTTCTCATCTTCCATGAAGGGACGCTAGGCGCCTGACTAGCTGGTTGTTCAACTAGCCTCATACGGGACGCCTGTGTACCCCTTATCCTCAAGGGCAAAAGTAAAAGCCACTCACCGCACTACTCCTAGTTGTCACTACGCGTTAGCTAAGAATATGGCGAGTGGTTTGTCTTGCTAAACAGTAATCTATGTGTGCATGTAAATCACGCGTGGTGAAACACTGCGCGACCGTAGAGGCCTGGTTACACGACGGGAGATCGGAGGAGCGTGACCGCTCGCTATGAACGCTTGTAGCAGACTGTCGGGCTTGAACCTCGGCCCTCGGCGTGACAGTCAGGTAGGCTACCGACTGTGCCACCGAGGGCCCGGTACTACTTTGCACGAATAGCAGTATTTTGAACTGCTCATTAAAATAGTCGAAATGTAAAGTAAGTTAGTTTCTCGACCACCATCTAATTTTCTTTGCGGGTTTAAATTTTTGAATATATATGAAAATTATTTTTTTGATTCGTAAGCTATGTTGCACTCACGTCCAGATAAATATCGAAAATGAAGAAATAATGGTCAACACATTTTAAAAGTAAGCTGCTCCTCGGGCCCCTTTTCAGGGTCCGGGCTCTTGGTGGCCTGGGGGGGGGGAGGGGGGGGTTTAAAAATTCCCGCGCTGGAGAGGGTGAGAATCTGCTCGTCCAACAGTACATGCTGGTGGGGGTTAAAAAGTGTTGCGGCCTGGAGGGGATGAAATTTGCACGCGCGCTGGACGGGAAAAAGATTAGCTCGTCCAACAGCACTAGCTGGAGGGGGCTCGGGTGGGGTAGGTGTTCCAGTACTCTTATGTTCCAGTAACAGCACAGCTTACCTACTGCTTGTGTCATTCTCTCTTGGCCTGTGAAATCTGTTTGATAGAGCGGCTTGTTATAAATATTTTTATAGCTCTTTGCTTGCTTGTTGTCCAAGAATAGTGTGACCTAGTCTTATATGTTGAATTTTTATTTTTACAGATCTTCAGAAAACATACATTGTACTATTAGAAAACCTGTTAAAATAACTTTTGACCATAACAAACACTTCGACTTCGAGGTAACCTACTGCTAACATAACAAGAAAAGTGGCTTCCTTTGGTGCGCACTGCGCCTAATTAGCACGATTTAACTTAAAAAACCACTAGCCCATGACTTCCATGAGTCATTGATAACTTAGAAGCCTGAGATGCAAACTTAGTGGGACCCAGGTTAAGTTATTGAGGTGATCAGCACATACAGCTCCGTTCGATAAACAAGGCGTTGTATTTCGTAATAGAGATGGCACTGGTATTCGTCGATAGCACGAAAACAGAGGTTTTGTCGATTCCCATTGTAATTTACTCTCTTGCAGCAATAAATTACTTGGGCAGATCATGGTTGAGCCTCACTCCATGTAGACGACAGAATATCATACTGTATGTACATACTGTATTGCCTAATTCGTCTGCTACTCCAGTTGTCAGTAGAGCAGTCTGCTTCTCCACTGCATGATGTCCCCTTTCTGCATCGTTTAGACGACGTGAGCAGGAGATGTACCGTCCTAGTGTCTATGCCTTTCTCTATAGACATAGACATCCGATCTGAACATTCTAAGCTTGGACAATAAACCAGGCCGTTATGGGATGGGGTTGTTCCCAGTGGTTTCTTCATTTACTGTACTTGTCCTAGCGCATGCGGAGCGGCAGCCCCCTATCCCTCCCCTATTCCAATGTGCCAAGTACCTATAGTAGGACGTAGTGCAGTATCATATTAAAAAAAGTGTCTCCTGACGTCACTTTCTGTATGATTTAGCAACTAACAGTAATTGAAAAATAATCTCACCTATACATGTTCACGATACAGTGCATTAATTTTATTATCAGTATTTTATTTTATATACATACAAAATACATTATACATCAACTGAATATGCGATGTATTTCTTTTTTGTATGGTGAATACACTGTAGAGAAAAAACAACACTCACATTATGAAAGTTACTGTCGTGGACTGCAGACAAAACATCTGCATAAAATAGGTTTAGCGGAGTAAAGAAGGGTAACAAGGAGATAGTACAGCTATCGAATCATCGTCTTTAAAGAACACTGACATTTTTATACTTGTTTTTACCATAACTTTTTTGATAAATCGATAGACATTGAAAAAACAATATCATTGAATAACAATAGTGTGCACTTTGGACATGTTTGTACCTGTATAACAAAATTTAAATTCTGTTTTTTTTCCTCTACGAGCAAGACATCTTTCTTACTCCAACAATTGTATGCATAATTGCAGTAAATGTCGTGGTTTAGGGTTCTCTAAAAATGAAGAACAAACAAACAGATTTAAATGTTATGTTTGACCTCATAAGCAACAACGAATATACCTTATTCAGTTTTTCTTTTAATAAAAGGTTTTCGTAGATTAACGCATTATTCATTTGTCTCAGCATTACGTTATTCAAGTAAAAAATTGTTGCTATCTAAAATTATTCATAATATATTTCATGTATTTTTAAATATAGTTTTGGAGTAAATTGGATTCTTATTGTAATTTCTTACATTCTTCATTTTCTTATACTTATCTTGAGCTAAAATGTTTTAAAAAAGATCCGATACTAGATTCAGTGAGATCCTTAGAAATAAAAAAATTAGAAGAATTAATGCATGTTACCCGTTTTTAACAGAGTATTCACCTCTCTACCAAAATAAGAAAATTAATCGACAGCTCGTAGAGTCGATGTAGGTGCTCATTGTTCGGTAGATAAAAGCTTGCCGTGAGTTAACTTAACGTAGCTTCCAACATCTGTAAATTAAAAACCAATTGATGAATTTTTCCTGAATAATTCAATGTTTATACAAGAAAATACTATTGACAGTTTCATAAAACTTGAAACATTATTTGCTATGATTACATATATTTAATTGTCATCAATTGTGCATTGCAAGTTTGATAGTGAACTGTACTATAATTTTATCGAGCTATGAATTTGAGTACTTCAAAAATAAATAGAAAATCGACTTGTCACTTACTCGGTATCAGCAAACCAGCGGTCCGCTGATGATACATTGATACTAGAGTTAGTTCTATCAGTCTCTATAGTTTAAGTAGGATTCCTATTGGACTGTAGGCTCAAAGTTGGTTGAGTTGCAGGTCGATTTAGAGGATAGTTCAGGTACATTCCGTGCTGCATAAGGGTCTGGCTTTCTTGTAGTTCTATCAAATGTTGTTCATGACGAAGGACGTCATTTGCATGAATTGTGGGAAAACCAACTGTATTTTCTTGGGCAGTATTGAATGTCGCCACATGCAAGGTTGGATTGACAGATATTCCGGATATTTTCATTTTCGGACAAATTCTCTGGGGTAGAAGGCAGTTTGGCTTCAGTTGATCGCTTTCTTTAAGAATGTACTTCTTCTACATATTAAAATTAGTTTTAATTAGAGAATAAGCGATATTCATTGGCCTGTATGGCTTTACTACTTTGTAGCATGATCAAATAATAATGAACATTATAAACATAAATAACTTTTTAATTTACCATGAACGGTTCCGAAAGCTGGCTTTTTATTATTCTTGCCCCCGGGCTTCTTAATACCATTGATATTTTTGTTTCCTAAACAGGAATAAACATTCATACATACATAATTAAAAATTTTTACATAACACTGTGAATCAATTAAAATAGTTTACTTGCAATGCAGAACAAAAAAACCAATGAAAAGTATCGGCATAGAAGTCGATAAAGAAAGAGTTGTCAACACCAGAACAGCTGTAACATATTATACTTCTCACCCGAGTTTGGAGTACTACTTAAATATTCCTTGCAAAAGCAGTTTAATACGTACCATAAGAAGAAAGTAAGGCATTCCCCACTGGGAGATAGAGTGCTTGAAATGCCATGCCGTACTTTCTTTCCAAGGACAGTACATAATTTTGCTCTTTCGTCACTACAAAAAGCCACTTGGTTTTTATTATTTAAAGTATAAAAAGGTTATAAAATCTGGTTACAACTTGCTTTAATTACTTCTTAGAAAAGCATTTTTTTAACATCCTCTACGTGGAAATTGCCTCCATAGTCGAGGACAATGGTGGCAAACTTGCAGAGAATAAAAAATTACTTGTCTATGAAACGTTACTGACATGTTTTGCATGGAAGATATAAGGCACCGTAAGCTCTGCAAACACGGAAAAAAAAAATTGTTGGTACTAATTCAAAAAAAAAAATTTTATCAACGTTTTCCAAGTCTAACTTTGAATATGTTCGAATTACAGAAAATGATCACAACCATAATATGTTTTTGTCTTTAGTACAAAAATAACCCTCGTGTTTGTTATGTATTAATATTTACACGTGACGTACGTTAATATTCGAGCAAATATTAACAAACAAATAGTAGAATTATCATTTCAGAATGCAAATTTGATACGTATTTTAAATCGTAAAAATTACTTACTCCTCTTTATTTTTTATGCAGCTGCTACAAGATAGTTGGCTTAAATCAGGAAAAACGATAGGTTATAATTCCTAGTCAGACAAAAAAAATCCGGGCGGTCTCGTCTATTGCTTGCCCTACAATCCGTTGCCGTACCATTCAACTTTTTCAGCTTCTTAAAAAAAATCTAGACGGACCAATTTGTTTCTTAAAGTCACCTTATGCCGTCTTGAAGATGACAATTGGCTTGTCCTCATCCATATGTCAAGGTTGGGAAAAGTTATATGGAATACAACCCCGGTGGCGATATCATATAACTTTTACAGCTTTAACATGTGGATTTGGACCAGCAAATACTCATCTTCAGGGCAATATGAGGTGACTTTAAGAGACAAATTGGTTTGTCCAGATTTGTTTGGCAAAGCTGAAAAAGTTATATGGTACTGCCTATGGGTGGGCAGGATGCAGGACACCAATCAATGGTATTATCTCTAAGGCAAGGTCATGCCATCTGCCTGATATGCTTTTTGCAATATTGTGACAAATCCCCATACGGGGTGATCTGCTAGGATCTATTTTCACTCTCAGCCATTGGGAGTAAGAGTAAGAGAAATAAAGCAAAAACATAATCTACAAAGAGGGTAGCGCAGTCAAAGTAAGTAATACAGTTGTACAGTGTCATGAATTTAACAAATTTATTTTGTGTATCAATAATCATTACTTGTCTACTGTGTACATGTGGGTGAATTCGAGCAAGGGAGAACGGGGGGAGGAGGAGTTATTGTTATATTTATTTGTAGAAAATCTAATTAGCTAAAATATCATCAAACGTACAAACTGAAACTCAAATATAGGAGGTGATATGTTCTAAGTCATGGTAGCATAGTGTGCGAGATTTTACTTGCCAGTATAGCATATCCTGTTATCTTATTAAATTGTTAGTAGAAAAATTTCGTTCAAATGCATTGCAGGAAAAGCTGTGCTAGCACCGACAGCTATAAACAACAACACTAAATTGTTCGAAAAAATATACAACTTAATTGTGATTCTTCTATTTCACCATTTTCAGTCATTTTAATGTCTCAAAACAACTGGCACTATTTGGCTCATTTATTGCGAGTGTGATTAAATGATCAAAATAGCAGAAGAGGTGTCGTTACATAGACCACTCCATTTACAGAGTAGCTATCTATCTACTTTAATATATATTTTCGTATACTTTTAGTAAAACATCGTACATACAACAACGCCATACAATTTAGAAATAATTTTGTTTAATATCTAACCTTCTTCACTCTCTTTCTCTCTCTCGTACATGTATATTATTGGGCCCGCAATACAGAATTAGCACGCATACAAAAGTAGGTATAGAAAAATAGCTTGTGAAGATCATAATAGAGGGGAAAAATGCACTAAGTAATTTATTTTTCGATTTCAATGAGTAAACATCCTCCAGAAAAACCGAGGGTAATATTCCGTAATTTTTCTGGCTTACTCTATGAAATCTGGACAACTTGTTCCTATCTTAAAGAAATCTCATGGCGTTCTTTAGAAGAAAATAGGTTTGTCCAAATTTTAAAGGATGAGCAAGAAAAGTTACAAAATACCTACCCGGTCAAGATAAGGTCGATATTATTGGAGCAGAAATAGCAAACAGAACGTCACAGTGGAAAAGTAAGTCTTCTGATTTCTTTCTCATTCTTGTTCCGCAGTGACGCTCACACTGGAAAAATTGTCCATCGTGTACATAGAGCGAGACAGAAAGGCCGCGCCACGACAGCAGCTAATAAGGCCATAGCTTTCTAGTGGCAAACACTTCACTGTATATCTTTGGTACAACTTTTTAACAGCCATGTGTAACTTCTTGAAATAAAATCAATACTTTGCAAGCCATAAGAATATGGATGTGTAAAGACATCCAATGTAATAATAAGTTTAACATATACTTATATTACATATTTTGTGGGATTTCGCCGGTACGCTCAGCTTTGTTCCTCTTTATGTGCACGATGGACTATTTTTCTAGCGGGAGCGAAACGTGGTACACGTAAAAATGCTGGTGGGGAAGCACTTTGGCTTTCCGCTGTGACGTTTCGCTTGCTATTTCTGCCCCTTGTAACTGCGGCCTAAGGATAACACAGCTCCGGAGACTGGTAGGACTAAGACCTTGCCACCAGAGGTATCAGGGCTGTGGAGACAGAGAGCAACAGAGTGAGAGAGCAAGAGAGAAAGTGTATTTTATACAATTCTTCTAGACATATGAAAGTAAAATCTATGGTAAATATACATGGCCTCTATGACAGCACAGTAAAATTTTTAATTTATCATATTTACTTTATTAGCCCGGTCTTTCATTTCATATAAGCACACTATTTTTTTTCGGTTCATGGCCCGGAGGCTAAGACGCAGCTTTTTAAACAGACATAGCATTTTTAGCCGTTGGAGCATTGCCTGAGTCAAGACCGTATATAAACACCAGGACAAACTCCTGTGCACACCTACATGTTCACTTGCGTGAACCGCACGGTATTATTTTTTTTTTTTTTTTAATTAATTATCGTCCTAAGGCTCAGACATGGATTTTTTAACACCATCCTAGGGTCTTAAGGCCGTTGGGAAAGAAAGAAGGATAGGGCATAGGGTAGGGGGTACTTACAAACTAATCAGTATTTGGCCTGAGTCCTGACCGGGTGTCTACGTATAAACACCAGGACTCACTCCTAAACACCTTTTTCTCACGTTGTCCTTAACGAAAGAGAATAACTTAATTGATTCCCGAAGAAAAACAGCAGAGTGAACCTCTAGGCAAACGGCGAGACTCAAACCAAGTACCACCTAAGTACGAGCTATAGCCAACCGAGCCACCAGACGCTCTTAAAAACCTATAATTGCGTAGTGTATTTTGTTAAGCTTCATAAAGTCATTATAGGCTCTTGTAGCTACAGTGGTTTATAATATATTATTGCATTACAATAAGACATTGTATTTTAATTAGATTAGATTTAGGTACATTGGGTTGATTCTTACAACTAGTCGGCTTATTGCCTGAGTCATTACCAGATGTTTAAAAATAAACATCAGGACTTACTCCTGCACACCTATGATCGCGTTGCCGTAACGTAGGAGAAAGAGCTAATCGATCCTTAAAATCAACAGCATTGTCGAAACGGCGAGACTTAAGCAGCCACCAATCATGGATTTATTTATATGCATTTTAGATTGACAATCAAAAATAATTTTTTTATTTTGACCAGTTCAATGAGCATTGAAGAAAAGAGTGGAGTTCCGTCTTTAAAGTATATTATTTTGACAGAAGGGTATATTTTGTTTAAATAATGATATGCCTTCGTTACTGCCAAATCTTTTTTGATTAAATTTTAAATGACTTAAAACTAAATTAATACACCTTATAACTATTATTTTTACTGTATATTATTGACTTGATTTTTAAATCATGAGAAACATATGAAAGTTCTGTGGTCATCTGTAAGTATAATCATTATTCCAGTGACACGTCAACACGTATGTACGGACTAGGTAATGGTACTTCCAAGAGTAACCGTGCAATTACCTCGTTGCCAATAAAATGAGCATCCGGCCTACATAGCACCTACAAGACAGCACTACTGAATGCAGTTATTTGCACGTATAGAGTACAGTTTGCTCGGTGTAATTCGTTAATCGGGAAATTCAAACATATAATTCCTATAGGCCAGTTTTTATAACATAACCTCTCTCATTAAGGGATTCCATATTACCCACTCAATGAATTAAACCAATTCCAGTGTACGTCGTTACCAGGTAAAACAACAAATTTTTCAGTTAGATTGAAAATATATAAGCTATATTTCGAGCTGTATCGGCACCGGCTGCGTAACTGACACAAAAATACTGTGTATGACGCAGCAGTAGAGTTGCAGTTTTTTTAAGATTGACGGTGGCGCAGCGGTAGAGTTGCAGTTTTGTCGATCAACGAGATTCAGCACCATTTGGCGCGGCTAGTACTTTGATGGTTGGCCGCTTAAGTTGGGACTCGCTGCCTTGCCGATGCTGTTGATTTCAAGGGTCATTGACCGTTTTCCTTATGCTATGGCAACGCGATCATAGGTGTGCAGGAGTAAGTCCTGGTGTTTATTCGCAAACATCTGGTCATGACTCAGGCAATACACCGAGTAATTGTAAGAATAAACCCAACGTATCCAGACCTAATGTAATTAAAATTCAATGTATTATCGTGATGTAATAATGTAATACAAAATATTGTAGCTATAAAAGCCTTTAAGTGCTTTATAAAGCTTTAAATAAATATACTACGCAAGTAGGTATTTATTAAAATAAAAAAAATAAAAAATAAAAATTCTGGTGGTTGACGACGGTGCAACGGTAGAGTCGCAGGTTCGTTTATCAACGAGGCTCAACCCGTTCAACACTAATTGGCGCGGTTAGTACTTGGACGGGTTATCACCCAAGTATCGCTGTTTCGCCAGTGCTGTAAAGTTCTAGGGTCGATTGACTGCTTCTCTTGGGGTGCGGGCACATAAAACGACGTAAAGCGAGTCACGTGTAGCGTAAAATTAGAATTGAGGAAAGTCAGGTAAGGTACGCTTTGCGCTAAAAAATTCGTCATCATGCACATGGAAGTAAGAAATATGCACGTAAGTGTTTTGAACCGATCAAAACTAGTATTACGTTGGCGTAACACATGCTGTTGCGCTCGCACTCATGGCAAAAACAAAGTTACGCGCGTGTTATTTTACCCATGTGCAGGATGACGAATTTTTAAGCGTAAAGCCTAAAAAAATGTATAACCTGTAATAGGTGGAGAACTCAAATAAGCAGTCTGCACCTAATATTTATAAAAATAATAACGTTGTTTCAAAACATAACTTACAACTAAACAGATTCATTTGCAGTATCCGCAAGAATATTGCGAAGAAAAAGTCATAATTACTACTACTTGTTTTTTCCTTCGATGTCCTATGCATAGGTTAGGATTGCTGAGGGCTGGCATTGTTGACAACCTATATGATTGGCTGACTCCCATCTACGAATGTACGCGATACGAGACGCTTTTACACTTGTACGTATGACCATTCTTTAGTGTACACCTAACCTTCTATACTTTTACGCGATACGCGCTACGTTTTACGCTTTATGCCATCCCATATACCCGCACCTATGCACTACAGCAACATTATTATAGGTGTGCAGGAGGTAGTCCTGCTGCTTATTCGTAAACATCCGGTCATGACTTAGGCAATACACTGATTAGTTCTAAGAAACAACCCAACGTACTCAAAAACCTAATGTAATCAAAAATACAATGTATCATCGTGATATAATAATGTAATTGAAACCATTGTACCTATAAAAGCCTTTAAGGACTGAATAAAGCTTTGAATAGATACACTACGCAAGTAGGTGTTTCTTTAAAAAATTAAATTAAAAATAATAATATGCTGGTAAACGCTGTTCATAAACATGTGTACTATATAAGATATAACATATATTTCTGTACACGATTCGCTATTTCTCTTGGTCTGCATCGTACACAAGGAAAAAATTGTATTCTGAAAAAGTAGGTACCCTAAGGTATACAGAGGTGTGGCTTGGGGTTATTACGAGAGTTAATAGTGTATGGACTTCAGAGTTTCAGTCGCTTCAGAGACAAAACAATCGGTGAAACTCACAGTAGAACGGTCCGCACTCCTACTCGCTCCGAGCAAAATTGGTGCTGCCCTCACTCTCCATGTCCATTCTTGCGGTGTAAAACATAGTTGAAACGGCTGCCGTCGGTACCACCGGGGGATCCTCTATAAGTTTACCCAGTAACATGTTAAAGTGCCAATCAGCACTGTTCTTCCCTCCAACGCTATTATCGGAGCGAGGAGCTTGAAGCAAAGGGGGGCTATCGAAGCGACGGCAGACTACAGATAGATTTCGGCATTGGCTTGCTACCCGTATCTAATCATTACTGATTAGTTAGGAGGATATTGCCTGATAGTGATACACAGTAGTTTATTATTTATTATTTGATCACCTCATTAATTTTTCGCATATCTTTAATTGATTGTGTATACATGACAACAAACTCTTACAAAACTACAAATATGATGTTGGATACTTCGGTAGATATTCATTTATGGGGTGTCTAATCATGCTAATGATTGATAGGGAATCGAAGAGGAAATATAATTAGTCATACAATATGAATGTTTTTTTTTTATTACCTTATTGCAACAGTCTTGAAAAGAAAAGGAAGAACAATTTAGAATTAGGCTTACGCGAGGGGTATAAAGGCAGTAGGAAAGACACCAATGGTACAAAAACCATTAGGGGTATTGATAATATTGAAAAGAATCCTACTGAATTTCAACAATATGAAGCGCAGTCATAACGTTGACAGCGATAATTCAAATATCACTGCTGACAATACTTCTTTTGTTGCACGATTCAGTGTTTCTCGGGAGAAAGACACCAATGGTATACAAACCATTAGTAGAATTGATAATTTAAAAAAAATTGACCATTATGAATTTCAACATTATGAAGCATAAAGTTGTAGCGTGGACAGAAATAACTTAATCATTACTGCTGACAATGCTTCTGGTATTGTAAGATCAAATGTCTCTCATAAGAAATATCAAAACTGTGCAGAAAAAATCTGTAGATATACAAGATGATTTACAAAACAGAAATGTAACGTCCTCTAACCATGGGAACGTAGATATATTTACGTACAATGATGCATGTGTAATAACGAGTATTTCAAACGTTATTGATAATCACAATGAGTTGACTATAAAAATATCATCATTGGTAGACGTATAACTGACCTTTTACATTTTTACTACGAAATATTATTTATACAAAATGATCATGGAAATTAATACAAATGTTCACTTAACGATCTTCATTACAACGCTTATCATGACAAAGGACTTTTTACTTAACTACGATTTAGATGTCAGATATGCAGTTATTATAAATGAATTTGGTTAAACGACTATGATGACAAGTTTATGCCTGTTGATGAGGCTGCGGTTGTTGGAACCATTGCGAGTATTGTTAGATTTTCTCAAATACATCAACAATTAGCTGCAATGGAAATTCCCAGTTTGTCAGATGTCACATATAGAGTCCATCGTCAAATTTAATATGAAAGTTTTAAGTTGGCAGCCCAAAAAAGTATGCATAAAGCTGCTGAAATGGAAAGACAGTTCGCTATCATGGAAGGGAGCACTGATGATGGAATCCCTGACATATCCATTAATGCTGATCGTTCGTGGTTAAAGAGGTCCTATAAAAGTGCATAATACGACTCTTTATATGGATGTCGCCTTGGAGCTATTATTGGATATCGCACGAAAAAAGTCTTATAGGTTGGCGTACGCAATAAATACTGTTATGTATGTGACTATGTTGAGCAACGCACGACAGTTCCTTCAAAACACGAATGTAATAAAAATTGGTCTAAGAATCAATCGTCAAGTACTATGGAAAAAGACATCATTGTTCAAGGATTTAAGAAAAGTGTAAATGCGCACAAATTCATTTACAAAACAATCGTTGGTGAAGGTGATAGCAGTGTTCATAAAGCGATATTAAATTTTAATCCCTACAAAGAGTTTGGGGTTCAAGTAGAAAACATTAAAATAAATGCCCAAATCACTTGTTACGAATTATGTGCAATAGAACTCTGGATGCTTTACGTGGTTATTTATTAAAACCTTTGAAACGAGGTAATATAAATTGATTTGGAAATCATATCGAGATAAGTGCTCTTAGTTCCGACAGCATATTAATAGTTCAGTTAACAAGAAGAGTAAAGAGCCTTATTCAATGAAAAATATCAGCATTCTACGAAGAGAGATTATAAACTCTGTGGATCACACTTTTGGAGATCACAGAAATTGTAATAAATTAGGACTTTCTTGTGAAAAAATAAGTCAAAAAGATAGTGTGCCTATACTAAAATCAACCGGGGTGTATAATACTACAAGACCCGCTGTATCGGATTTAACTTCCTAAGCAAAAAGTTTATTAAAAGGTTTGAGAAATAATTCTGTACAATCATTTAACGCTATTGTGGCAAAGTGCGTAGGTGAAAAACCAACAAATTTCGGTATAAAAGATTCATATGATATAAGAGTGTATTGTTCTGTCGTATAATACAATACATAGTCATTGTTAACGAGGATCAATGAAGGTTGTGGTTTTTAGGAACATGAAGTAGTAACATTATTGGATGAAAAAATGTGGAAAAGAATCGTAAATACAAAAGTCTTGTGACTTGTACAAGGTAGACGAACAGTTAGACATGTACATAATGATGGTGCTGATTATGGTGAATCTGCCAGTCGTCTAGACATTGATAAAAAGGCCTACAAGGTATTGGTAGAAGCCTATTTGGACACGTTCAAACGCGACCAAAATGATAGAGAAAGAATGAAACGTAACACGTTTAAACAAAGTAAATATGAATTGTGGCATCAAAAAAGAAGTAAATTATTAACAGCATTTTATTATAGTCAATTATGTCGTAAAAAATGACCATTTTATGTGTTAATATTGTAAAAAGTATTCTGTAGCAAATGTTATATTTAATACAAAGTATACCTTTAACAAAAATTCCGGCTTTAACGTATGGAATCGAAAATATATGTAATGCAAAACAAAGGTTGTCAAAGCTAGTAGAAAAAAATTGAATATGCAGGTTTAGTAATAGACAAATTAAAAATTTTTTTTTTTTTTTTATCTACGGAATTACACATTTTTTTGTCACAATGGTACAAACACAAGAATAAATCGTAAATAAACATTGCAAAACGATATTTTTGATTGATATCAAAGGTACATTAGGGATCATGTTTTTCTTTTCTTTATAATCTGCTCTACCGACTCTACGTCTGCGCCTGTACTCTTTTCAACGTCCATTCCACTTTCTTCGTCATCATTTTCCTCTTCTTGACCTTCTTTCCTACCATTTTGTTCTTCCTTATCATCACTAACTCCTTTTATCCCTAATTCCACCAGAATATCATTGAAATTCTCCTCTTAGCCTACTGTCGTGGGCTCCTCAAATGCGTTGAACTATAATGAATCATCTACAAAAATATGTGTAAAAATTATTCGGAAAAATTTCTACTCTTACATAATACCGAAAGCGATAATGACATTTTTTTTTCATAACGATCTAGTGCAAAAGTTTTTGTTTAATAATTACTAGATTAAACAATTCGCAAGTACGACATTAAGTAAGAATTATATGTATTATAGTACTCACGTATTCTGTGAAATCTTTCCGTTTCTGGTTTGATCGGTTTCTGATGGCGATTTGTAAAGTAGTTGTATTATAAAACGTATATACTATATTTACTAATGATACAACAACACGATATTGCTTGGAGTACAGTGGAAGCAGACTGAACGGTTCGGGGCTCCACTTCCAGTAATAGAGCATTCCAAAGATATGCGAATCAATCACGGGACTCCAGCACTCCAGCTCCTCCACTGTTCGAAAAAAACCGTTCAAATGTACATGAAGGGGTCAGGGAGAAGCCAGTGCGGTCTACGTATGACGGAATAGAGAAAAGAAGGTCGAAAAATTTTCGAGTGAATTGCAGTGGAATGGGGCCTATAGCGGCCAAACGGGCGCCGCCGCGCCGCGCCGCCGAGCCACCGTCAAAATCTCAATATTTTTGTGATGAACGTTTGAGAGACTGCACTCGGCTAAACTTTATGAAACTTTGACATATTGTAGAGAGATTAGAGGAAGAGAATGAGAGGTTTAAAAAGTCTGTAAGTAGTCTACAAACTTTTTTAGGGCCATTTTACGAGAGGACCATCTTTCAGTTTTTGCTGCGGTTTGCGAAAAGTTGAGATGCGATCAAGCACAAATTTAGAACAGATATAAGAGGCTGTCATATCTACCTTTAATTCAAATTTCGGCTCTTTATATTATATACAACGAGAGATATTAAATTTCGAAAAAAAGGCCAAAAAACGTGGTTTTTTGCGGATTGCGCAAAAACTACCAAAACGATTGGGACCGAACCAAACTTATTTTGTTCTTTTTATTGCGGTTTTTTTCTTACTTAACACTTTTTACCGTCAGGCGCGTAGTTTACCAGTAAATCGCAAAAAACCTGTTTTGACATTTTTTGACGATTTTTTTGACAGCCGCACTGAAACTCTACAATTGTACAAAATAAATATATTTATACCAACGCAAAGATCCATAGAAAAAAATTTTTAATTGCTGGTTGTATGATTGTAATTTCAAAGATTTTAGCATTGTGATCGGCTAATTCTGCCCGACTATAGATTTTTACTTCTAAACTGTGGGTAAATTAATTTAAAATAGTTGTCAATCAATCTTATAATAATTCCTTTTTTATCTTGCACTTGGTAATGAGAGAAATAGTTTAATAGTAAACCTGATGACGTAGCTTTTTGATACCTATCGAACATACACTCTCTATTAGAAATTCTGGTTAATAACAGATTAAGAAACGGCTATCTATTTTGGATCTCAAGTTCTATAGTGAATTGTGTAAATAGGTTGTATTCGTTAAATACATCTAGGATATGATTGATATCAACATTACGAACCATTAAAAAATAGTCATAAACATGAGGCCTATACAGCAAAACATTGGAGTCAACAGATGGCAGTACTTCTTCAAAAAGCCCTAAGGCTATATCCGCCAACACTAGGCTGCTACAGCCACCCATAAGACAGACAATATTTTGTTTGTAAAATTTTTTATTGAATGAAAAATATGTTGATCGTAATAGATAGCCTATACTGTCACGATATGCTCTTTTTGACATGCGACAATTGTTAGTCAATTTCTTTCAAATTTTAGAAACACCTTTCCAAATCAAATCGTAAGGCAAATAACTGTATAAGGGAACCACGTCAAGCGATATAAGGCTAAAACTATCCGGGAAAATAAGATTATTAAAACAGATTGTAATTCATGTCTATTTTTTAAACTATATTACTATTTAGGAGCATACTCAATAAGAATTTTTAATAAGTATTCGTCAAAAAAATAGAGCGGAGAGCCTATGCAAGAAACTATGATTTTAGCAGGGAGTCCATCTTTATAGACTTTAATCAGGCCCTAGGCCCTTGCCAGAATACTACTATCTATTTTAGATGTAGGACTTCCATTTATTCTCATTGTAGTAGCATCGAACGCACCATACCTGTTCGGGTCGAAATAGATAAAACGTTTTGGGAAATAAAAATGAGTATTCCATTACATAGTTCGTTTTTTAATTGCTTGCTACCTGAAATCTTAAAAATTTTCCGTCAAAGAAATATGTCAATCAGAGAACCAGATAGTGGGTTAAATAAAAACACTATACTTAAACAACATAAGAATGGAGAAAAACGATGCCAGAAAAAACAAGCAATCTCTAACAAATCTGCTAAACAAGTCAAAACAGATGCAACAAGTTGTACAAGTTTCTATGATTGGCCAGAGATGACTGTTTCATTTAAAGAAGCGATGTTTTCTCGACCAATGAGTGATACTGCTAATTAATTTATTGTACACAAAAGTAATAATAAGGTAAATGATGAAACGTGTATAGAAAGAGATAGCCAAGTTATAGAAGCTATGAATGTAGACATTTCTAGAGTTTTAGTAACGATAATTTCAGTAAAGGTTAGGCTCAACGATGATTGCATACAGTTGGTTTTAAATATTGTACAAGAAAAACATGAAAATTATGAAATTTACTGGGTAGTTTATTTTAGATTTTTTCATTTACTACCGGAACACTTTCGATATCATCATGGACAAACACATTTACAAATAATAAGGGGTCATGAAGAATTTAAACATTGGATAGTAATAGTTCAAGTTACTTAAGAAGGCATGTCGTATGCGTTATCCATTTTCAACGGTCAATGATTTTTCGTTTTATACTAGAAGCAATAATAATAATAAATCATAAGTGACTGACCTAGATCGTAGTGCCACCGCCTTAGAGTGAAATAGTTGCGGTTCATGATGTAAATCTAATTATTTATAATTGTGCGACATTATGTAGAAAACAACAGTATGTTTTTTAAAAACCCAGAATCTTCGTCTTAATGAATAAAGAAAAACTATAAACTGGTGTATATGTAGCAAATAAGTTTTAAATTATATGTGAAATCAGTTTAACAAAATAAAAATTTCAATAAAATAAAAATGGCAATACTCCCTAAAAATATATTATTATCTCCAAAATCATACATATAGCAGCGTGCTGTTAGACCATTGGGGAAAAAGTATATCATAACCAGCGACGTAAAACAGTTGGTCAGAATATTATGGAAGGGCACTGATAATACTAATAATTACTTTATACAATATCCACATTTTTTAAATTAAGTAGCTTCCTGTTTGAAAAAACCGTATGGCTTAAAAAAAAAAGAAGTATGTTTTATCTGTAGAAATATCCATGAAAAGCATTAAAAGAGAGTAACAATCTTCTTTGAATGAAAATTTGGTAACGTAAAAATGGAAATTTTACAAAAGAAATGTACAGTATCCCATGTTAAGTCTTGGTCAGTCTCCAAAAAATTATAAACTCGTTTAAAACAAAGTTTTTACGGTAATGGTTACTACTTTTAACATAACAGAAACAAAAAAGATGGAGCAGAGATATTTTATGAGTAATATGAAGAATATCTGCAATTAAAGAAAAAGTTTCCTCTTTGTAGAAAAAAATGTTTCTCTTATAAAAAAAAAAAGATTATTTCACACGATAAAAAGTATTTATTTAAAGACAGAGTAAAAAAAAACCAAAAATTTAACAATGCTATTGTTCTCAGCAATGATAAGACATTAACATTTTATAAGACAACATTGTTAAGTGCAACATTGTATTAAAAGTAGCAAATGGCTTTATGATTGAAAACAAGATTAATCGATTGATAGGTGAATTCGAACAGACCGGTAGGGTTTACTACGAGGAGATCGATGCTCATTCAATATAATTGTTGTAATGTCCACAACGAATAAGCATTGCATTTTTTTAAAATAAAACTTATCCCTTAAAAAAAAGAGAAAAACGTTTTGTCTTGATAAATATCCATAAAAATGAAACGAAAATTGTATGCGAATAATGATTCCCATATTCTCGGTGTTGTTATAATTGCAATCTATTTAGCAACTGTACATGGCATGTAAAGACTTGATCAATCAGTAAGTATTTATGAAATCGTTAAAAAACTAAATTTTTTGTTGTAATAGGTGGCTGCTTAAAACATAACCGCAAAATAGTAGGGGTGAAGGAGAGATATGTTAAAGCAATTTAAATATTATCAGCAACTTAAAAAAAAGTTACTACAGTAGACGAAAAATGTTTTCATAATACATTTATTTATCTACATGCATCCAAAAGGATTTGTTGAAACACTAAAAATACACCAATGCCTTTATTTTCAGCAATATTAAGATTGTTGTACTCTTAAAAATGTATGCATCATTACATAAAATTTGTAAATCCGTTAGTGAGAAATTATTGTAGAATCCTCAAAAACAATGTACATCATATAACATTTTCCTGCTCAAAGCATCAGAGCAAGGCAGCCGATGAGGAGAGCAATTTTGTAATCTTTATTCAAAACACTTGGTATCGGTTTTGGAAAAAAATAGGAGGCCTGCACCCACTACAGCAGCGGACAGCTCTTATCACAAAGGTAAGGAAACTTATACTACAGCGATACATTTTGAACTTGTGACAAATATCTAACATTGCAAACTTTTAAAAGATTCATCTGTTCTAAGTACATCCCGATGTGTCGTCTCTCTTATCTATAAAAAGTCAACTTACGAAGCCTCAAAATAGCGATGCAATTAAATGATTGTACAAGTCTTACGAATTCCTGTCATTGTCACTCAGTAAACCAAACTTATAGTTTTCAATCAATCTTTTCCAACTAAGTCGAATATTAGTTCATAAAAGTATATTTTATGTACAATTTTTGGAATGATTTTTTATATATTATCCAATATCATTTACAGTCATATAAGTAATACGAAAGGTACCATGCGGAGAAAATGTAGCAAATTTAGATTGTCAAAAGTCAAGTAACGGGCTCCTGACAAAAGTATCGATAGATCTCGTTACTTTTAGAATCTTTGCTCTCTATCACTGGGGCTCGGTCAAGTCCTTCGATATCGCGATTCAGTTCGAGTTTTGACTGTTACATTACCTAAGATGTAGACAAAAAAGTGACGAAATCGTTCTATACTTCCCCTCGCATAGGGAAAGTGACAGTCAAAACTCGAACTCGATCGCGATACCGAAGTCCCGATCGAACCCCTGGTCTGATCGCGATTATTCAATATGTGGTAAGTCCTACAATTTTTTGCAATAGTCCCTATGAAAGAACCAGAAATAAAGGCTACGCCCGTGCGCATTTTACGGATTATCAAAAAAAAGTTCACTTATGCCATATATCGAATGATCGCGATCGGACCCCTGCTCATTAAAGCCGCGGTTACATAGGGCGGAAGTAGCGAGTGAAACGTCACAGTGGAAAGACATGGAGCGGAACAAAGCTAAACGTAACGTCGGAATTGAAAAAAAATATATTATAAGTAATTATAAGACTTATCATCATACTGTCTATACGCATCTGTTTTGTTATGGTTTGCACAGTAATGGTTTTATTCCAAGAGATTACACATGGCTGTTAAAAAGTTGTACCAAATGTACACAATCAAATGTTTGCCGCTGGAAAGCTATGGTCTCATGGTCTGCTGTCGTGACGTGGCCTTTCTGTTCCGCTCTATGTGCACGATAGACAATTTTTCCAGCATAAACATCACTGCGGAACTATTAGAGTCCACAAAAGTAAGAGAGAGGTCACATGACTTACTTTTCCGCTGTGACGTTCCGCTCGCTATTTCTGCCTCATGTAATCGCAGCCGTACTTTAGCGTCGGGTATAATGGAGTACCTTATCAGTCAGTGCATCGTTCTTATTACAATAAATTGATTTGATCACGCTGATTGATCTTTTATATTCGTCATTGTTCATTAGTCGGCTTTATTCCGCTGCATCCCGATCAGAAATAGACCTTAAGGGGAATCTAAGGACCATTATAGCAGCCATAAAGTCATTATGTGGCCAATTTCTGTAGCCCTAAAGGCTACATTGATGTGTGTTACTAGGCGAATGCATGGCCTATGTTTGTGGACCATATGCTTCATGGAACTCATAGTGCCCGTACCTGGTCCATAAAGATAAAAACCTAGCCCTAAGATCTGAAGATATATTTATCCTTAGTATTTACCTATTTTGTATATCATTGTACAATAATAAAATTAACTGGATGATATGGCTCAATAAATACTAATGTATCTTACAAAATTATTGATCATTAGCTATAAACACTATATTTACAGAATTATGCAAATTGGCAATATTGTGAAAATTTTTGATACAAAATATATAAATGATTATATCAGTCATCACTTATAGGTAGATTGTATTAAAGCTTTGTACAATTTTTATCCTTGTCTTGCACACATTTTTTTGTATCCATCATCTCATTTGCCATCCAAATCAACACAATTATTACTAATTTGTCCAAGTACTTATAAGATTGTGATTGTATACTTGCACTTTACTGAGTTGTATGTAGCAGTTGAGCATAATGTCTACAAAACTATAGCAATTGTTGAGAAAGAAATCCAATATGCCAATAGACTCACCAATCGACATAAATACGTACCATTAAGGTGGCTCATGACCCCTTAATAGCAAATATTTTGAATATTTCATCATAAATATTTTTTGAAAGTTTTGGGCAGTGTCACTTAACATAGTTCATAAATTCTTTACATACCGCAGGTTAAAAAAAATTTAATTAATTACTATAATCATTTTCAATGTATATCTGGTTAACAATTTTTTGGGTTTATTCTCTTACTTAAAAAAATCTATTGGGACTCGCGACGGAACAAATTGCAATAACTTGGAAGGGTTTCCCAGAAAACTCAATTTTTTATATAGAAATACGAAAAAGAAATAAACAATTGAATTTTCTAGAAAACCTATCCAAATTTTTGCAATTTTTTCCTTAATGGCTGCTAATATATTTGTTCAAAGAGAAGAGAGAATAAGCTTAACAAATATAAAGTCATTTGTGGATTGAAAAAAATTAGGGTTATTTATTTAATTTTTTTCAAGCTTTGGTACGTAAAGCGTTTCACAACAAAATTTTATAAAAAAATCTTATATTAAGCACCAGCTATATTATTGTTAGTTCAAATGACACTTCTCATAAAACTCAATTAACATTAATCACAAAATATTTAAAATATGTGCTGTGTAGGGGTGATAAGCGACCTTACTACATGTGAAAAAAATCAGTTGTAGACATAATAAGTTTATCTCCACTGGCCTGTTGCGCCCTGTAACTTGTCAGAACATCTTTACTAAGTATAGTCCTTTTTAAATTGCAATTAAGATTATCCGTAGCAGAATTTTTTACTGAGTAAATGTTTTTCTAACGCCTTATCCATTATACAATGATAAAAATACGAGTTCACGCTGTTTCAGAGTCGGAAAACATCACCTGTTGATGTACATTGTAATGTTTAGAGGGCCTTGCATGGGCACTTTAATGTGGCCGGAATCTACGGTCCCCATACAGAGCCCATCAATTCCCCTGGTAACACGACATACTTGGGCTATAGAGACTATCTTATGGCAATAGTAGATGGACCTTATAGTCGTTTAAGGAATCCATAGCCTTTTTCCGATGAGGATGAAACTTCATCCTTATAGGCCCTAATGGGTGCAGAAATAGCCTGCATAACGTTACTGCGGAACGATTTAGGCCTATAGGTGCAAGAGAGGTCAGCAGTCTTCGCTCTCGCACTTATAGGCTTAAATCATTCCCTAGTAACGTTCAGCAGATAATTTATGCACCATAAAGTCGGGGCCTTAGGCTGAACACATATGAAGCGACGGATGACGATTTGACGGATGCATAAGAGTCCATGAAAGCGAAAGAGATCTTTTGACGAAAAGACCTCTCTCTCGCTGTTATAGAGTCTTATAGCATTTGTCATTCGTCATTCGTCCATTCGTCGCTCCGTGTGACTGGGGCCTAGGGCCACGATCAAGCGCGCGCAGAATAGAACCTTACGGAATAAGTATAACCTATAAGCAGCGATGTTACGAGATCTAGTATAGAAGTTTATTTACGCTTAAATCGTTTTAAACGCACTGCTTCACACAGCCCGTGGTGCAGTCGCTCTAAGCCAATGAGAGAGCTCCTTCAGGTATAAGCGGCATATCAGTTACTTAAATCCCAAGCATCTTAACCGAGAAACCAGGAGGACATTGAGTAAACAAGATATTAACTAATAAATTATTTTTAAAATAACAACACAAACCAAAGCCCAAAGCTTCCTAACCCAGTAGCCCGGGGACAGCGAGTAAATAATATAATTTAAAAAATTATGCATTAAATAACAACATAGCATAAATCCGAAGCTTTTTAACCCGGGAACCTAGGAGACAGCGAGTTAATACTGTAATAATTGTATTAATCAGTGATTTCTTGAAAACATAACCTAAATCCCGAACTTTTTATTTCAATTACCCGAAAGATAGCAAATTAATATCATAATGATTAAAAAAATATTGATTAAAAAACAACACAACATAAATCCCAAGGTTCTTAACCCAGTAAACGGAGGAAAAGCTAGTTAATAGTTGAATAATTTATTAAATCATTGAATAAATAATAATTTAACCTAAATCCTATGCTTTTGATCCTAGTAACCCTGGGGACAGCATGCTAATAATAGATAACTCAAATAAATTATTGATTTAATAACAACATAACCAGGCTAAATATCACTTAATCTTGGGTGTGGGACAGGGGGGCCAATGACAAATCTCTCGCAGTTTTTTTCACATTAAAAATTATGATAAGTATAGTAAATTTATGATAAAAATGGATCTTACATGAATTAAACTTGTTTACGCGCGAAATATAATTAACAATAAATCGATTTCTGAATATTTGGACTTCGTTTGTGGGAGAATGATTGTATGTACTTATTTTTTGCTTTGGCCTTCATAGTTTTCTGTTATATTTGCTTAAAGCTATTACGCAATTCTACAGTCCTAATTCATTCTAAAACGATTGCGCTGTATTAACAACAATGACTAACGTTCCTGAATCGATCGTGGATTAAAAATTTTCGAACTGTGCAGTTGTACTGTAAGCAACTAAATTAGGCGTAAAGGGTTACTTAGAATTCAAAGATTGTGTTATTTAATAATTATTTATTCAATTAAAATATTAAAGCTATTCGTTATTGGGTTTAAGAAGTTGGTCTGTTTTCGAGCTTAGCGTACTAATTGGGTCACCAGGTAGGTATATAGACGTTTGAAATATTATTGATTGAGATATTATTTGTCATAGACGATTATTTCTGTGGACAATGTATTTTAAGTCATATAAGATTTTAGCAACGTTTTCTGTAGTGACTGCGGACACTCACTGCTTTCTCGCGCATTGTGTTTTTAGATCTAACATAAGTTTGAGCGACTGGTGCCAGTTTCGTTTTCGTGTCACTGATGCATTCGGACAAAAGTTATCAATATTTTTATAAGGCATACGTAAAAAGTCAGGTTTAATACAAGATTAAGCAGTGCTGTCAGAAAGAAGAGAATGAGTTATAAGTAATTTTTTCCAGATCTCGTTATGAAATTTATCATTTTTGTGACCTCATATTTTAAGTATTAGTCCCTATAATATTTTTCTTTCTGTTTTATATATGAAATAGAAAGTTCAACTGTAAATTCTTGGTAATTAAAGGTGACTAATTAAATTTCAAAACAGGAAAGATAATATTCTTATTGCGTAACAAATAAAATCTATAAATTTAGACTCCTAGCGTAAAAAACGAGTGAATTTTCGCGTAAGATTGGAAGGGTGGGGAGGAAGTCTTGCCATATATCACCCTATCTCACTAAGGGGTGGGAGAGGGTCGACAATTGTCCAAAATTGCCTCATGCAATTTGTAAATCAGTTTTTATAATATTAACTAGTGGTCTCCCCAGTGACAAGGTTAAGAAGCTTGGTATTTCGGTTGTGTTGTTATTAAATTATTAATTTATACAATTGTCGGCTTATTTTCTCGCTGTTCTTGGGCTTACTAGGTTAAAAAGGTGGTGATTTAGGTAATCTTCTTATTTTTAAAATTATTTATCCAATTAATATGTAATTAACTTGCTGTCCCACGGTTACTGGGTTGAAAATCTTGGTATCTAAGTTCTGTTGTTATTTAATCAATAATTTATACAAGTATTGTAATATTTACTCGCTGTCCTTCAGTTTACTCAGTTTTAAAGCTTAAAATTAAAATTATGTTATCTTTAAATCAATACTTTACTTAATCAGTATGTTATTAATCTCGTCGTTCCCTGGGTAACCAGGTTATAAAGGTTCGGATTTAGGTTGTATTCTTATTTTTATAATAATTTTTTAATTATTATAAAATTGACTCACTGACCCTTGGTAACTGAGTAAAAAAGATTTTGATTTATGTTGCGTTGTTATTTAATCAGTAATTTTTTAATGTAATATTATCAAACTCATTGTTCCTGGGAGACCGGGTGAAAAAGCTTGAGACTTAGGTCATGTTATAATTTTTATAATAATTTTTATGATTTGTATATTTATAACTTGCTGTCCCCGGGGATACTGGGTTAAGAAGCTTTGGGTCTATGTTATATTGCTATTTTTGTCATAATGTATCAGTTAATATATTGTTAGCCCACCGTCCCCCGGGTTATTTGGGTGAAAAATTTCAGATTCTGGAAAGTCATATGATGCTTATAGCTTAAGGAGCTCTCTAATTCCCTAAGGCCGTCTGCACCTTAGGCTGCATGGAACAGCGCGTTTAAAACTTTTTAATTCCGCTAAAATTTTGATACCATAGATCTTTTTACATCGCTGCCCATAACACACCACGAGAGTCAGGGACAGGTTTTGTTTCTGCTGACAAATAGAGTTTATTTTAAAACAGTGCACGATTCAATGCTGACGATTGATGATTATCCACTTGTATAAAACCAATAATGTAATGATCTATAGGATGTTAAGGAGCTCATAGTTCAAAAAGTTTATCGCTTATTATTTACAATATCGAGGTAGCCACGGATCAGTCACCTTGGGGAGTATAAACTATGTGGGAGTAATGAGTTAGAGTTTCTCTGCAGTAGCCAGTTGAAACTGCAGAGGACGATACGCCATCGATCGCACAACGATCTTTGATTGTCTGGAGTACTGCTAGGGTTAGATTCTTATTCTTCGAATCGCAGAGAGAATAACAGAGATGTCAGGTCAAGCCTTCTTCAGTTGTCTTTTGAAAGGTATGCTTTTGTTAATATAATTGATTGTAACGGAATATATCGTCTCTTACGTATGTTTCGCTGCACTTATATAATAGTTTTCTCCAATTTAAGTAACTAGACCGGATATCAGAATAAGACAAAAATTTTCTTTTCGAAATATCAAAGCGAGAAATACAAAGCTGTTGGCAATGCGTTAAATCAGGAAGATTTTTTAATTAGAAATAGAAGCATAGTGATACTAGATGTTATACTAAGTGGCCTAAAGGTGAGTCGTATAAACATTTATGGATGAATATTCTAAAGTTTTAAATAATGTAGAGCCAAAGATGAAAATTCCACTTCAAAAGATGCAGACTGAGTTGGTACCTTGCGATAGTAACTATAGTATTACTTAGTAAAACCAAAATATGAGATGTATATAGTTATATGATCAACATCGTTAGTTTTCAAGAAGTTGATGACTTTGAAGAGAAAGTGCATTTTACGGAGTGTAGTTGTTTACGTCTTACTATACAGTCTATTCTTAGATTCAAATAATCAGCAACACGTTACCTGTATGTGGCTTTATAAAATGTAAAATGAATTAGCAGATCTAGAATATAGACACAGGATTAAGAACGCTGCAATCGTACTGTCTCATGATAACATTGTAAAGCTGCTTGTTGTAAACCGTATGTTTGAGTACAGGACCCTTGAAAAGTTGTCATACATGCCTTCTGAAATCACAGCTTCTGGCAGTCTGACTGTGGGAACAGCCTTAAAATAATTGTCTTATCTCTGCACTTTACATAAAATGAAACACTGAGCCAGCCGAATCCGGTTACCAAAGATGTGCCATAGCAGGAGTGAAATCAAAAACTGTACTTCGTAATTCAGAGAGTGTGAGCGATTCGTACTAGAATAAATAAATGTTTTTTTCCTATTTTTTAAGAATAATATGATGAGATGTATATTACTACACTCTGGTGCTTGGTTATTACAAAATAATCATTACACACTATGCCGAACTGCCACACCCATTGACTATTGATAATACTTTTTAATACTTTTTTACTATATGTATTTTGGTATGTATGTGTATGTGTATTGCATAATATTTATTTGGTTCCGTAAACCAAATGTACATGAATTTTTTTCGGAAGTGCAATCGCAAAAATTGGTGGAGATTAAGAAACATTCAAAATGTTTTATATAGGATGCTGAGGCTATCAATCAAAACCTCATGATACTGATGCGATAGGTACAAAAAGTGATCCGATAGACTGTTAACAACAAGGAGCCTGTTCCTGTAGGC
Organism: Copidosoma aretas; assembly: GCA_030522625.1. Lineage (NCBI taxonomy): Eukaryota > Metazoa > Arthropoda > Insecta > Hymenoptera > Encyrtidae > Copidosoma > Copidosoma aretas. Next base: position 9,660 of record JAPYYV010000026.1, on the reverse strand, counting down.
TTCGCCCACATCGCGGCAGATAATACCTTTCTCTGTCTGCTCTTAGTTGACTTTATAACCGTGAATACCTTCTTCATCTATAACTTTGTAGGACATTTTTTTTCTTTATGTCCGGTCAAGTATCTCACACTTACCTAATTGTTAATGCTCCATCATGATGAGTTTGATTAATAAAATGTTACCATTGCTCTTAGTTTTCCAACTAAGACAACCTTGAGCTTTGGTTATTGCCAAAAGAGTGTTGCAAGATAACAAGGAGATTTGCTGATGGCATAAAAGTTGGCACGTCTCTAAGTGCCCATGGAGATTGTCCAGTTCAAGCATTAAATAATTGGATGACGTCATGGAGATGTATGAAGCATCTCCAATTTTCGATGAAAATTTGACTCAGGTTTATTTGTGTACGTATGATACTGTACATTTCGCCCTAAGTATTTATATTCATGAGGTTTTTGATGGTGCACAGCTTTTTCTTCAATTATTTTTTGTTCTGATTCAAATAATTAACATAGCTATATTATAATAAATAAGTAAATAAATGAAAAGCTGGTCTTACTTACTAAGTAGTATCACGACTTCAATAATGCCACTGTAATGAAAAAAATATAATTTTTTTGTGTATTGACGAGTGCAGCTTTAACTTTTACCTACTATACTAATAATAATAATATTTTTGGGGTATCAAAGATTTTGATATACTTAAAAACCTTGTTTAAGATTCAATGAGAAGTATTTAAATGGTGGTATAAGCATCAGACAGGCTGTTTTACATAAATCCGAGAGCCACGCTTCCCCTCTCAGGAGATTTTAAACGTAAACAAAATTTGTGTGGGTAGTCTAGATCATAGAAGGATAATAAATCTATTTGAATGGATCCTACAAAATCATATAGAACGATTTGACCAATGTGCATGTAAAAACATATAGAATGATTAGACTGATTACACACTGTCATTGTAATAATCGTCGAAAATTACCTATGCTTGATACAGCTTTCTCTAACCTACCTTGCACCTACTCATTGTGAACTCATGGTGGCGAGGAGCTCGAGGAGATGGGCGTGCTGACTGTGGGCTTCATTAGCATACATGAAGACAAGGAGTACGTGAGCTTAAGGACTCTATTTTATGTCGTCTAAGGCCGCATTACCAGCCAGGCCAACAATAACTTCAACTCAGATGTCATACCCTACGCACTCTCATCTCGCACATCTCCACTCAAAAATGTTCCCGAAGATGTTCCTAAAGACCTTCTCGAAGATATTCCCGTTATTATCAAGTCCCCGTGCTCCGAACCGCTGACCGTACAGAACTGTACAGTAACGGGGAGAACCTACGGCAGACCCAACATCACTTCCTCCGAATTTCGAAGCCGGGCTCGGAATGATGCACAGGCCAACATGTTCTCGATTAAAATGTAACACGATCTTCTTATCAGTGGCACCACGCTTTTTAACGCTATTCAAACGGATCTGTAACCACGATGTATTTTAAAAGATGCCGTGGAAATCGCTGCTGGAGCGCAAGTCCCGGCATGGTCTCAGCAAGTCTCTGGAGAAGAGATAGGCAATCGATGAAAGTCCACGAGTCGTTGAGAAGATGACTATCTTGCAGTTGACAATGTCGGAGAAACTCTACTAGTAGAGTTCTACCACCGCGGGAGTCTAAAGACCTGTCAGTCCTTCCGTCAACGTCCGAGAAGCTTTACTCGGAGCTCGAATCTTCCTCAAGCTTGACTTACACCTCAACACCAGCTTTGCAAATGACAGGGATAAAATGCGAGTCGACATTGCCAAAGATTACATGGAACACAAAGCGGTGCAAGGGCACAGGCTCGATGACTCTAGGACGAGGCTTGATCTCGGTCAGATGAGGCTGAACTTGGGCACGTCGCTGATTACGATAAATTTCGTCACGCAGCCGACACTGGACTCTATCAGTTTGATAATGTTTGGCTTCAAGTGCAGCTTAATGTAGGCGTTAGTTAATCTGATAATCATGCATTAGGGATGTTCGAGGAAGGATGCAGGGAGGAGACGCCCTTGTCAATGACATGGAGTACACTACCCCTTCTGTCGAGAATATGTTATAATTAAATTTCACGCTGATTCAGCAGGAGCGTGAAAAAAAAATAAGAATTGTCTACGTGCCTGCTGCAAAACTATTTAAATAGTGTCCAAAGTTGACTGCACTTTTAGAACTATTTTTGAAATGATCATTAGATCATTTAGATCATTACTAACGGAATAAATTATTTAAGACACGTAATATTCAAGTGCCTCTAGAAATATTAATTTAAAAAAATGTTATATATCGTATGCCCAGTATCAAATAGTTGTGCACTGCTTAATAATTACCGAAGGTAAGTGTTCATCAGCTTATTTCGTACCTAATTAATAACTGTGTGGAAATAATTCACTATTAAAGATATAACATATCCTCAATTTTCATCAATTCTAATTGGTATTTTGTATATTGTAAATAAAATAAATTTAAAAATTCTAAGTCTCTATTCTACTAATATTTATTATTCAACGTACCTGTGCCTTTTTATGGAAAACTTGTACAAGATGAAAGCTTCTCTTATCCCAATTTTTCTATTGACACATGTTTTTAGGTAACAAATAGCATCACCTAAATCATGGATTGTAAATATTAGCCTCTGCATTGTCAGTCTGTAAGCATCAAGCTTTTACACTTTTAACAAAGTGGCTTAATAGTGTGAGAATTGTACGTCGATCAAATTTTCAAATCATGACATTTGTACACTGCCAAACTATATGGATTCACCAAAAACTGTTCTCAGTTAATTTTATTCCTTCCAGCAGAGGAGTGGAGTGACAGTAATAGAGGCTTGGAGGTTTTATCAATAACAGCAGTACAGCTTTGTTTGTGTGGATGGATTATTTAAAAATTGAAAAAACCTAGCTCCTAGATAATAACTAGGTTACAAGATTTCTTTATAATTTCATAACCGCAAATTTCATGAAGGACATACTATGTAGCAATACTGTAACGACAATATGTACCAGCATCCAGCACTACAACTATAGCAGTAGGTAGTGCTTACATTTGCATTCTGCAGAACTACAGTATAGACTCCTTCTACAGTCTCTACCTCTATACACTTCTAGTTCTCTAGTTCTCTAACAGCTCCAGCAGACGAGCAGTCATATATGAAAACATAGATATTTGTATACCCGTACAATAAAACTGTCGATAACATGCAATACGATAATTACATTAAAATTGGGTAAAATCTTGGATCGCTTGCACTACGTTTAAGCATAATTAGCCGTAATATGAAGATTGGAGTTTATACATCAAGGAAAACCTAAAAAATTCTTGCATTGACAATTGATTTTTTTTCTATACAAGAATTTTTCAAATTCTCGTTGATACATGAACTCTGAACTTCGTATAATGATTAATCAAGCTTTAACGTAGTGCAAGCGATCCCTGAATTTATAAAATTATAATTTCTTTAATTGAAAATAATTAATAACTGTATGTAGTTGGTATTAGCGGTACCTAAAATCCCTATATGGTAAGGGCGTACTGTTTAGATCTCCTTAAAGAGGTCGCACAAGTTTGAATCGTGACTATCGGATGTCAGCCTAATGTAATACAAGCTTTAAATATTTAGGAATTGATTTTTCCTAATATTAGCAACTAATATAAAAAAGTTACATATTAAATACATTTTTCCGTGTCTCACTTTACCACGAATGTCATGTACGTACGAATATGAATCTATTCTTCAACCGTAAATGGCTCCTGTGTCAAACATATATTATTGCTGTCAATACTATTTATCCACCTGTAAGGATAAGAACACTTTTTTGTCAATACCTAATAAGTGCTGGTCCTACATTTAATGCTTCTTTCAATACCTAATAAGTGCTGGTCCTACATTTAGTGCTTCTTTCACGAAATACGTACAAAATTGGGAGAATTTGTTTTTAGGCGAAGGAAAAATATATTTATGCATCGGATTATCTCCACTGATTTGATACTCATGTCAAGGGGGGGAGGGGTGTATCAGAATATACTATCTACTATTTTTAATTAAACGCTTTTTTAAATTCCAAATAACATCTTATAGCTCATAGTTTTTTACTCACTATTCCCTTTTATTTGATACCCATGTCAAGGGAATCGTGGGAAGAAAGATAATCCGACACTTTCTGGAAGATAACCATATGAGATTTACCTTAGTATTTAAAATACCATGTTGCGTTTTTTTTAGAACCAAGGGTGTTAAATTCGGCTGCGTCTTATGCTTCTGATTCTGCGAGCTTAGAACAGCGAAGTGCAGCTGTGACTGATGTAAGCAACATTATGCGGGGAAGAAGCACTGACGATAAGTTTTTCTTGCTGTCTTCACCTGCATTGACCGTGGTGAGAAAATCGTGCAGGTCTTTGACGCCAACTGCTTCCTTGACTACTGGCAAGCAATAGCCTGCTATGGGCTCTGCTTCAGCAGAGCTGCGTGGCACGCGGCAGTGTGGTCCGGGAAGACTTGGGAAATTCATTGCCTTTGGTGGGTGCCGCCGCAAACAGGACACGCAATAAGCGTGCTAAGATTATCAATTGTCGTCAGAACTGCACGTATTTTAAGGCTCGAAATTCTGATAATAAGTTAGATCTATTTATTATATCATTAGTATCATGATTATAGGGTTATGTAATAAAAATGCCCTCTATCTATGAAATCCTTCTGGAAAATCTTTAATTTCATGTTATGTTGGGTTTCTTTTAAGTATTCTAAATTAAATATGCATATAAATTTAAGATATAATAGAATTATAAACAGTATTTGTAATTTTTAATACTATTTGATGAAATTTTCATACAGTATCACCTAATAGTACTAAATTCCCCAATTTAATTCCAAAATATGAAATTTAAAACGACATCACACCGGAAGTTTTTATTAGGTAACCGTTTTTTAAATAAGATTATTTAAAGCTTCTTACTTAATTCTGCGGTTAGTATCGGAAAAAGTAAGATAGATTTATCTCTTGTTCAAAACTTCTATCGTAGAATATCCACTATTACGCAATGATGATTAATATCCGATAAATCATACTGATTTGTCCCTAAATTTAGATCGTGCATAAGATCTTAAACTTTATTTTTCGCGCAATAAAAGTTTGATAGTCAGTGAGATCACAAAAACTTTCGATTTCTTTTTCCAAGTTTTCAACATCTTGGTTATAGTTTTGAATATTTCTCATTAGATCGTAGCACTCATCACACAATATACTTGCTTCAAATTTTGTTGCCTTGCAATGCCAGTACTAAGAATTACTATGAAAACTACTTCGAAATCCTAAGATAGTGTTAACCCCAAGGTAATCTCCTAAGATTTTAATGACAACAGAATAATTTTTTTTATTATAATCAATAGAAATAGTAATGCCTTAATATAATAAAAAATTAAATCTAGCTATTACAGTCTGAAAAAATACGCTATTTTTGAATTGGTCTTTCTTGTAAATGAATTGCGGTAATAAAATATTTTCCATCGACGATAAATATTTTCGATACAAATTTGAACTGTGATATAATCCATCAAGCTTCATACTTTTTACTTGCCCTGTTATATTCTTATATGTAAATTTTTAATAAACACTACTTGGATAGAATGGATCAATTAGGTTGCGTGAGCAACGGAATATGGGTCATGAAAAATAAAAACAAAAAAGTTTTAGTTGCTTTTCCTATGGTATTACCGTACAATAAATTTTTGTTAAATAAATATAATTGACACATTCATGTTTAATATTGAGCACATGATAAAAGTATTTATTTTATTTTTGATTATAATAATTATGAGATACAAAAGCATTTTGTATGGTAACAGAAACAAATAAAATGGCTATGAGGATGATTTAGACATTTTGCAGGATATATCACGGCATAATATGATTCGCTGTTTCAGCCGTATCAAGACAGTATAAAAATATAATGAAACTGATTTTTTAGGACGTATTTAGTTTCTATTTAAATTGCCAAAGTTTTGCAGATGCTTGTAACACAAGAAGAAGTTTTGTGAAGAACTTGATATCTTAAGATGTTTGTGGTAAAATTATATGGAAAAAATCAGAAACTTTTTTCATTAAACATCTTAGAGAAGAAGAAAGAAACAAAGTCTTGCTGCATTTTATTGAGATCTTCAGATTTAAATAGAAATTGTGTATATATTACGAATCACCAGAAACAATTAGAATGAGAGCTTTGAAAGATAGAAGCAACAATAAGAACATTAATTTCGAAAATAATTTTTGAATGTATTAATAACATTAAATAATGTTGAAGAAAAAATTTGATGAAATCATTGGAGATGAGTTAAAAGTTTCTTTTATTGATGGTCTAGGAAATTCAGGGAAAATCGACTTGTATTCAATAATTATTTTATATTTCCAGATCATTAACAAAAAACTAACTGCCCAAATTTTGTTACCTTTGAAGGTAGCATGTCATCGAACATTGAAAATACTCTTTAATTTAAATAATACCAAAACTTATATTATGAAATACGAATTAATAAAAGAAAATGCAAGACGAAAGTGTGATACTCTGAATGGAAGTGTCAATAATGCCGAAAAAAGTTTTGTAAATAGTGGATGAAAAATTAAGAGTAGTCTTCGTCACAAATATGCATCTCTCCATGGCAGTCCCGGAGCCTGAGTGCCAGGGTTTCCACAGTGCCCGAGGTGGAAAACTACTAATTTTCTACCACGGGCCTTTTTAGAACCCTCGTACACCCTGGGTAGGAAAAATAGTGTTCGTAACTCAATTTTAAAGTCTTTTTCACGAACCACGTGACGTCTCTCCCTTGCCACTCGTGCTGTAAACCGCATTGTTTACAAATCAAAGCATTTCCAATACCGTACGAAAACTAGAATTTCTTTGCATAGGCACAAAGTCTTTGCACCCTGTGGGCGCACTTTGCACCCTTGATCTACACTTTGGGCCCTTCAATTACTTTGTGCCAATAAGCGGTAAAGTAATTTCCCGCACTCCGGGCCGTTAAGTACTTTACTCCCCTAGGGCGCAAAGTGATTAACGGACCCAAAGTGTGCTCACAGGGGCAAAGTTTGACTTTGCACCCGCGGAAAAAAAAACATCGCTCGCACCTCGGGTACAAAGTTACCAAAACTCCGCCCTTCTGGCGTCATTTTTTTACTTTCCGCTTATTGTACGAAATCTCCTATCTGGTAAAATAATTAGCCTTTCGATGATAAATTATTCATCATACGAGGCAATTTTAGGCAAATACTTCCGTTTCTTAATCATTGGGATACAAAATCGATTCGAAATTAGACTATCAAGTATTGATTTGTACGGGCACATTTTAGAATTTTATAGTTGAATGACAATATGCCTTCTGTAAAAAGGAAATCTTATCCTTATTATTGCACGTTGAAAATAAAACAATACAATCGTTGAAAGTTATTAATAATTCTTCTCATTAAGTAGGACAACTCAAAAATTTCGAACCATACAATTCGAAGTATTATTGTGGATATACAAAAGGGGATTAGTTATCATGACCCAAATGTACCGTCGATGCGGAAGGATTTTTCTATAAATAATTCGAATGCTACACAAAAAATTTTATTGGACCCGTCAGTAAGATCATTAAAAGCTATTGTACACGCTTTTTTTCTTTTTTTCATACAAACAAAAATTTACGAAGATACAGCTTGTCAAATTTTAGAAGTAAGGGCATGTTTCGTCCTGACTGCTGTAAATTTTAAGTAGTCAAGAGGTTATTTTTTCCATCATCTTAACATTAATTTGATCTGTCCTCGTAGATTTTGGTCTATATGAGAAGAGATAAAGTACTTGTCTGATATTTTTTTATAATTTATCTCATAAGACCGACTGGTAATACAACTTTTTTTTGTATATCATACCAATTAGCGACCTTAAGCATAAAAGAGCATAAAAGGTTCTACCTTTACTCTGTAGATGGCACAATGAGTTTAAGAAAGACAATTGTACAATTGGTCCAACAATCTGCCCCAGATCATACTAAATACACTTGTAAGTCCTAAATGTCCAAGCATATGCAAAATCAAGCCATGTAACTTGTACAACTCTGACTACTGAATATTTTATTTATATTCAAAGCCCATTAATACTACTTATGACGGTTTTGTCATGCTGAATTTCATTCATACAAACTGTAGTGAAATCACACAACTTAGATACCATAATACATAATGGTTTTTAAATATTGCCAGCGTGCATTCTTTCGGTATATGACTACTTATTTAACTTTTTTTCACTGATTTAAATTCTACAATAAAATACTTTCATTGATTTTTCACTGAGTTTTGTTAATATTATGATTATCGGACCCAAGAAATATATGTTTGTAATGCATTCTGGCCCACGGTGTGACACTTGCTATAAGATTTTAAGATTGATATGTATAGAGTTAGCTATTCAGACGATCCTCATACCTACTACGTTCGGTGGATATCTCTATAAAGAATTATGTTACTTGGTATATTCTATTGTATTTGTAATGTATAAATATTTCAGGTATAGGATATAAAGTTTTTAGGTCCCCTACCTCAGATAGATACCTAAAAACTGTATTTTCTCCCGTTACAGTTCATAGCTTCTAGCCTTATTGTAAATACAAGCTAGGATATCCATTTGGATATCCACGTGGATTTTTACAGGAAAAAGATTGCTTCGACATTAAAAAATAATAAATTTGCGGCAGGAAAAAAGTATTTCTGTGAGGACACAAAATCGTGTTGTCTACAAAAAAAATGACTTATTTAAAAAAAAAAAAAAGTACGTTGGCATGCGGCACCGAGACTTGAACCTTAGATTTTGAGATTTACAGTCGAGTCTCTTACCCACTTGGCCAGAGTGGATTTGATCCAAGGAAAATAATTTTTGTCTTTATAGCTTAAAGCTGCAAACTATATTTGGTTCCAAATTTTTTTCTTACATCTCACATTCATAAATTATTTAGGATATAATAATAAAAATGTATCAAGTTGTTATTTTTTAATATTTATACAAGCTTTTATTTAACGTACAGTCTGTAGGCTGAGTATGATCTCGTGTCTAGCAGTGTGTCGTCTCACAAAATACCGTGATGTCTATGTAACTTTTGGCGTACAATTAATATTTACCGGTAGTTTTTGGGTACAAGTCAGAAAATTTGTTTAAGCTGCATTTGCTTAGACAAAAAGCAAGAACGGTATCCTTGGTGCTGTAAAAATCTTTTAATTGTAAGCTGGCGTATGTTAAGAAGAAAGATGTCATGTCAATTTTTCGAAACATGCATTTGAAGAAAGTTATGTTCCTACCACGGAACGAATTTTGGTATTGATTTACATTTATCATAGTTAAACAAATTTCTTTAACAATAATAATACAAATATTTTCATCGGTCTTACAGTCAAATTAATGAATGAATAAATGTTAAAATTATTGAAAAGGGCAATCAGATTGCCCTTGTTTAAGATCACCCCCGTAGAATCTAAAAACAAAAACCGAAATTAACTCCGCGAGACCTAAAACGATTATAAAAAGTTAGCGAAGTGCAATCTGAATGCCCACCAACACCAAATACCTAGATAGTTAAGTGTAGACTTGTCCAACGTTTCGAGCACGCTTCGGC
>JAPYYV010000025.1:0-58638 GCA_030522625.1 Copidosoma aretas | reverse complement strand
TAACAACAACGCGGTGGGATCAGACAGGAGATCTAATCTAGGGCAGGAAAAATCATGGAAGTACTCAGTTTCATTCGAAAAGAGAAACAAATGCCTCGAGAATAAACTCAATCAGTCCTAATTTCGATTTTTAAGAAAGGAGACAAATCCGTGTGTAATAACTACAGGGTTAACTTACAACTTTTTACTTGCGATTAAGTTTTATCTAATGTCCTTTTGTACGTATAAACCCCATTTCCAAAAGACATCATAGTAGTCTATTATTGTGGGTTGAGACGTAGCAGATCAACTATTAACGAACTATTGAGAATCAGACAAATAATAGATCAACAATGTGCTATAAAGTTTTATCTAATGTCCTATTGAAGACATAAACCCCCATCCTGGATGATATTATAGGAGACTATTAATGTGGGTTCAGACGTAACAGATTATCTATCCATGAACCAAATATTTACAATCAGACAGGTAATAGAAAAAAAATGTCAGTTCATCAAGAAATTCGTGCAACTGTTAATAGTCTTTAAAAAGGCGTACGACTAAATTATTAGATAAAAAATGTACTATTTTGGTCTCGTTTGGGGTTTGAAAGAAATTTAAAGCTCTGATACGCGTTTGTATGCAAGACAGCAAACGAAGGGATGGCAATAAGAACAAACTTTTCGAACCATTTAATTACACAAGAGGTTAAAATAATGGGACGCGTTATCTCAGTTATTATTTGATTCGATTTTCAAATACATGATTTGACATGTTCAGGAAAATAACAAAGGAATAACTATAATCGGAACTACTTAGATACTGGTATACAGAAACGATTCTAGTATGCTGAGCAACCGCGAGACAATTATAATACAGAACACGGAAAAACTGATCGAAAGAGCAGAACTGGTAGGACTCAAACTAATCAAAGAATAACTAAATACATGATTAACAGTAGACTGAATAATCGAAGTGTAACCACGTTGAGAGTAGGTAAAATATCACTTGAAAGAGTTATAAAGTTTAAATATCTTTGCGTTAATATCAATAATATTAACGATTTTCAGGACAAGATTAGACATAGATTACGACCAGTAAACACTGACTATTATGGGGCTGGTAGACTGTTGAAATTGTGACGTATTCTTAAAATTAAAAAAAAAACACATCTCTTAAACGATCATAGTGCCTGTCCTGATGTATGGAAGCTATATGTTGGCAATAACAAAAAACGAAGAAATAAAATCTTGAAAGTTTTTGAGAGAAAAATACTTGGAAAAATATTTGGATCAAGAAGGGACAAGGTCAACGGGCAATAGGGGATCTTGCATAGCGCGGAGGTCAAGGAATTATATGGCGACCCAAGCACAGACTAGGTGATGAAAGCACGTAGACTGCGATGGGCTGGACATGTAGCTAGCATAGAAATGCGAAGAACCGTGTTTACAATTATGATCGGCAGACTGCAAAAAAATAGGAAGGTGAGGTCTAAGAATCCCTTGATGAAATGGATAAGTTGGACAATAGGTCGAGGTTGGATATAGCTAAAGACAGTAAAGAATGATGCAAAAATTAATTTACTCAACATGCTACGTCGTACCGGCACCCACTGGGCACCTTTTTTTTAATCCGTCATAAGTTTTCTTTGTAATATACATTATTCTTAATATTTTTTTTAAAAAACTCCAAGTTATTTGTCAAGAGGGGTTTATATTAAATTAATATCCGCTGCCAATTTATTGGTGCAAAGCTTCATCATTTACATGTTCTTTTCCTTTTTTATACGCCTGCTCATCAATTTTTTTTTTCTAAATTCAAAAACGTCATCATTAGAGAAATTTTATCATCTACCACAAAATATTCTGAAACAATGTTTACTTGCTGATCTTATGCATTCTGTATTTACACCTACGCATCTCCAGCTACTAAATTTTTCAAATTTGAACTGAATACTTTTTTTTTAAAATAAACATTTCCGAAAAAATCAATTTTGAAAACCGATAAAATCAAAATAAAAAAAATATATACAGCAATACCAAAATTTTATTTTCAGCGGTGATAGAAATCCAAGAATGAAAAAAAAAGCACTGTTGGATCAAAATCAGTCTAGGTAATCCTAAGGTACTACTACATACATGCATATACACACTTACACACACATACACACACACACACACACACACACACACACACACACACACACACACATTTACACACATACACAGACGAACATGTTTAAGAAATGATTGATTTCGATTCTAAACTTCATAAAACGTGTTTAAACCATGTTTTTTCGAAATTTGATTTTTCGTCTATCGAAATGCTTTATGTACGAGGAAGCAATACTAAAACAACAAATAATATCTTTAAAAATCTACTTTTTACAAAAAAATCGAGTTTTGGAAATATTAAAAATCAAAATTAAAAAAAAAATGAATGCAACAAAATTTCTTTTTTAATAAGTTATTTGTACTCAAATGCAAAAAAAACTGCTGCCAATTTATTGGCACAAAGATTCCTCATTGATATGTTTTTTTTTTACACGCCGTCATCAACCATCTTTTTTTCTAAATTCAAAAACATTAAATTAGAGATACTTCATGACTTGTAAGATATTTTACCGCAAAATATTCTGAAAAAACGTTTACTGGCGAAAAAATCCATATTTTCAAAAAAATCGATTATTCCAAATTGATCAAATCGTAATGAAAATTTTTAGGAAATTGCACGATCTTCAAGATATTCTGCCACAAAATATTCTAAAACAACGTTTGATGGCGAAAAAGTCACGTTTAAAAAAAAATGATTTTCCCGTAATCGATAAAATCAAAATGACAAGAAACAGATCCATAAAATACAAATTTTATTTCTTAGCACTGTAAATAATAAAAGTCGAAAAAAAAGAGCGTATAGATTAAAATTGTTTTTTCGATAAGTAATCTGAATTCAAAAAAAAAATTACCAGATCAGAATTATTGAAATCGGTCAAATAAATCCTAAAATTTAACTGATTATCTAAATCCCTGTTTACAACCACGCACACCCAGCTTACCAATTTTTTAATTTTTACAAATAACGTTTCCTTGTGTAAAATATGTCGATCTTTTAAAAATTCTAGTGTACAATATTCTAAGATAACAATAAGTAACTTAAAAGTCAACTTTTCCGAAAAAATTGATTTTTAAAAATCGAAAAAATCAAATTTAAAAAAAACCAGCAAAACTAATATATTTTTCCAGCGGTGATATGAATCTAGAAACAAAAAAAATGCCCTTTTGGATCAAAATCGGTCAATAAAATCCTGAGATACAACTGATTGCATACGTACACACAAACACACACACACACACACACACACACACTTACACACACAAAACAAAGCTTTCTGTACGAGAAATCAATAAGCCTGGATGGTCCAAAGTCAGCCAAAGAAATCTTCAGATATGACTAATTATATACATTCCCTATTTGCACCTACGCACACCCAGCTACTGAATTTCTTCAATTTCAACTAAATACGTTTTTTTGTGTAAAATTCAAGGATTTTTTAGAAATTCTATTAAAAAATGTCCAAAAATAATAATAAATAGTTGAATAATCTATTTTTTAGATATAATAGGTTTTTAAAAATTCAATAAAATCAAAATAAAAAAAAATATCTAACAAAACTCAAATTTTTTTCCAGCGGCGATAGGAATCTAGAAACAAAAAAAAAGCCTTGTTGGATCAAAGTCAGCAAAAAAAATCGTGAGATATGCCTAATTGTGTACATTCCATATTTACACCAACGTACACCTAGCTAATAAATTTCTTTAATTTTAACTAAATACGATTTTTTGTGTAAAAATTATTGTTATTCAGAATTTTTATCGTAGAATATCATAAAATCACAAAAAAAAGCTTCAAAATTACCTTTTTCAGAAATAATCGAGTTCAAAAAATCAATAAAAACAAAATAAAAAAAAACATACAGCAAAAACCAAATTTTTATTTCCAGCGGTGATAAGAATCCAAAAACAAAAAAAATTGCCCCGTTTGATCAAAATTGGTTAAGAGAATCTCATGATTCAACTGATTACACAAACACACTCACACATACACACACACACACACACACACACACACACACACACACACACACAACACACAGAGAGAGAGAGAGAGAGAGAGAGAGAGAGAGAGAGAAACAGACATTTTTTAAGAATGACGTATTTTCATTTTAAACTTCATAAAACGTGTTTATAACATGTTTTTTTTTAATCTCACTTTTTGTCCATGGCAAAGCTTTCTCTACGAGAAAGCAACAATAATATTAATAGAGAGTACACAAATGATAAACATCGCTGTTAAATAACAAAATTCTTTATAAAAATCCTCATACCAGATTTAAAGTACTTTGCTTAGAATAACAATATTAAATAGTAGAAGTAGTGAAAGTGTATTAGAAGAAGTAGTAGAAGTAGTAGTAATAGTAGCAGTAAAAGTGAATAGTTTGATTTAGTCGTAAAATATTAACAATAGGTATCTAAAACTTTTTAGTGTATTTTTTTTGGACTATACGGATTGCTTTGCTTGAAATTCTTAAATGGAGAGATGGGAATCATCCTATGATATTTCACAGTTTCCTTCATCCTTATACAAATGCAGAGACGCCTGATTTATTTTGAGGTTATCATAGAGAATATTTGTATATGAATTTACTATAAGATGAAAAGAAACTTCTAAATAATAAAACACTACAGTTATCTAGCGTATTCAATGCAGAATGCACATTTTACGTAGTGATTTTTTTGATAAATATGAAGTTGTACAAATTTTTCGGATTTTTATATTCCTCTGAATGGTAAGATATTTCTAGCTTTTCTCTATAATTTTCCTCTATTTTGCAGTTTATAAGCTTGAACAAAAAAAAAAGTGGTATACCACTTTCGTTGGTTGGGGCGCTTTTTATTAGTAAAAAAAAAAACCAACATAGCTCACTGTGTGATGTAGCACGCCGCGTTAATTAATTTTTTTTAATAGTAATAATAATTAGTTTATCAAATAAGAAACTGTTCTTCATAAAAATTTAGCGGTAAATACGATGTATTTACTTTAAATGTGCTACTGAGTAAGGGCACTCATTAAAACTTAATTAAAACAATTTAATCGTTACTAACAATGTTAAATTGCTAACAATCTTTTTTGAAAGTATGTTTGTCCTCAAGATTTATTTTTTATCTTCAAAATAAAAGAAAAGTGATAGTCTGTAGTTTGAATAGAACCAGAGTTATGTATTTTTGAAAATTACTCCTTAAGGGGGCTCCGCTGCGGCAAGGCCGTAAGTACATCAATCTTTTGGCACTTATCACGGAGTCACGTTCGACTTGCCAGTAATCAATGAATGAGGAACGAATTAGGTCTTAGATAACTACTGGGAATCCTAAGACTATCTACTTATAAATAGTATTCGTCAAAAGTTAAGAGGTTTTATGGCTTACCAAAAATAATTATAATCTCAAAATCTTCAATTTGATTGATACAAGTATGTTGTAAATTACCAAAAACTGGAAATTTTTTGATACAATATTATGCACTCACCTTTTCAGAACATGTGGGCAGAAATTCAGTTTAGAGTATTAGGAAGAAAAAATTTAAAAAGCAATTTAGTAAATAAGCATTGTGCCGCGCTACACTCCACTAAGTGTTATAGTCTGGTTTTTTCTAACATTATCGTTTATAACTCAAATAAAAAACGATCTGCTTGGAATCCCTAAGTGCCAATCTGTTTATTAGTTTACAAGCTTTAATATTATGTATAGCTTTCTAAGGAGAAAACGCTTAAACTGATAGTCTTTAACAAACAATGAACGAAAAAATTCTATTTCGGGAAATAACACGGGGAGCATCATTAGCTCATGTATTTCGTTAACAATATACAGTTCAAGCGTTTTCTCTGTAACAAGCTACATATAAGATTAAAGCTTGTAAATTTCTGAACAGATTGGCATTTCAGGGGCCCAAGATAATGGACTGTTTTTTCGAGTTATAAGTGATCATATAAAAAAACAGACCTCAACACGTTGTGCAGTGTAGCACCGCACAATACTTATAAACTAAATTGCTTCGCAAAACTATTTCTTTTCAACATTTTAATCTGAAATTTTTTATACTAATTTATGAATAGTACCTGCATAATATCGTATAAAAAATTTCTAGTCTCAGTTGATTCAAAACACACTTTCATCAATTAAAGTTTGGGATTTAAGGTTATAATTTTTTTGGGAAAGCTATCAAACTTTTAAACTTTTAAGAAATACTATAAAAGAGTAGATAGTCCTAGAAATGTCAGTAAATTTTTTCGGCCTGATTCGTTGATCATTATTTAATTACTGGAAAGTTTAACTAGACTCCGTGATAAGCACTTAAACAACGATGTAGGTATGGCCTTGCTGTAGCGGAGCCCCCTCAAGCCCAAAATCATCGAAATCACGAGATTTTAATCGTGTTATAGTTAATTATATTGTAAAAAAAAAACTGTTTTTTTAAAATAGACTCCAGAAAAACATGTTAGATCAGTTAAAGATACGTGGGTCTAAACAGTGCTCGTTTTGGTAAAGGAAATCTTACGCTTTGCGGATCATTTTTGTGAATCCTACTACTTTTTTAGAAATGCATTAAAAAGAATAATTTAGAATTCCTAAATTGAATTTTTAACTCTGTTTAAGATACATTTGTATTAGATTTGATAAACCGTCAGCTAGCTTTTCTAATACCTAGTATTTTCTTACAGTTTATAGATATAGACTGTATAAATAATATCTCTTTACAAATCTGATGACTATTTTACCTAGTTCAAAGAATACTATACAATCATATGCTAATATCTTAATCAAATTATATGTAATGTTGTAGTTTAAGTTTTGATCCGTGTCATTTATAGGGATCATGAATTAAATTCGGAATAACAACATGATTTTTTGACGTCTTCGTACCACGCCCACTTACGTTTTTTGTGTATTTTACCCTATTGCGCTTATATATCAAGTGTTCGGTTGATTCATTACATCGCAGTTAGCCCCGTCAGCAAGAAACTAAAGAGCTGACCGTCGCATTACCGGCCAGAAGAAGCACGCTCTAGCTACAAATTCAAATACATCAAAACTTAATAACATAATCCTAAGCCATTCATACCAATCAAAAAGTATTTCAAGCAACTTTAATTGAATAACCCTTCTTAAAAGAGGGAAATTTATTGAAGCTCAATTCAGCCATAAATCTGTTACTAATACATTTTTATTAATAAATAAACTACCTGAATCCGAATGACCCAGAATGTACCTATAAAAGGTAAATTTATTACTGAACTATGTAGCAACCAATTAATGATGTATAATTTATTAATTAAAAAATAAATCACTCTAATCCCAATGACCCAGTACTCCAAGCGAATGTAACTAAATAACACTACTATTAAAAATTTAATTAAATAATGAACTTTTTAGGAATAAAGTTATTATCGATAAATTTTTTTTATAATAAATAACTAACATAAATCCTAAGCCATTAATCACAAAAAACTAGTATTTAAAGCAATTTTAACCAAATAACTTCTTGGACAAATAGTATATTTTTTGTTGAACGTTTTACAAATGAATAACTTATCTATAAATAATTTATCATTTCTTAAGGTTGTACTGTCGGTCCCCTACTAGTGAAGTGTATAATTTTGCTCAAAAATCAATGGCAATTTTTTCTAAAACTGCCACGACTTAAATAATTATTGATGAAAACCTATAAAAACATTTACACCTTTTTCTCAGTGGATTTCATCATTTAGAGTATATCCCAAAGATCAATAAATAGTTTTGTGCATCCAAAAATAGTTCAAACATAACAAAAAAAAATTTGAATCAGAAAGAGTATTTGACAAAGTTATTAAAAGAGGAAATTTGTTTTATGGTATTGTTCATTATTATCTTAAAACTAGGTGAATAAAGTTTTAAGGCTTTAGAATCAGTAAAAAAATTAGGAATGAGTTTACTAAGAAAATGTCTTGCTGTTATACGTATTTTGACTTGCATTTTTTACTTTTCTTCTCTCACAAGTATCTTATCAGTATTTTAAATAGCTCATACTGATCAGTGTAAAGAGTTATTTTCTTTCATTTGATTTTCTTTCGAATGTTAACGGCATTTTTAGTGTGATCAGTTTGAGCGTGTGCTTTCCTACTAACAACCGTGTCTTATCCAATAATCGAGGTGTCTATAAGTTTTCCCTCAAACAACGTAGCGCCAAAAGATTTAACTGAGCTATTTTTCCGTTATTACTTATTCGATTGTTGAGTTACTTTGATATCTAAACCGTTGTAAAGTACTGACAGTAGTACCTTAACCGACTAGATCAACGTATAAGAGATCAAATAATTAAGGAACTAATTAGCAATAAATGAATTATTGGAGAATCATTTAATAATGTATAAAATACCTTGATTCCAAGACATTTATCCCAAAGATCTAGTACTCTAAGCGTCTCTTACCAAATGACCCCACGCATGAGAAGTGTAATATATTTATTAATTAATAATTTTTTAATGAATAAAATATGGTGCATTTGCTTATTAATAAATTTGTCTTTTATACGTACAGTTATTTGGTTAAAGACATTTGGAGTACTAAGTGATTGGGATTAAGTGTATTTGATTATTTGTAAATAATTTATTGATGCCTAATTCATTGATAAAGTGTTTAATAACGAATGTCCTTCTAATATGTAGAGTTTTTAGGTGTCAGTCACTTAAAGTACTTAATAATTCGGAATAGCGGCTTGGAAAAAAGTTATTCAGTATGAGTGTATGTAAATTTTCGGCGAGGGCCTGTTTACTCCGGCTTGTTATATGACAGTGAGATCTTCAGCTTCCGCTGAAGTTGAGAGCACTGGTCTCCGCTTGTTTCTTTATATCAATGTTTACCTATACATATCTAGGTTTGTTTTCAAATTTCAACGTCCACTTTTTTATAAACATGGTACTAAAATATATAGGTCATAAAAATAACTATAGTTAAAACACTGCGATATTCCTAATCTAGATCACAACTGTTATCTATAAAGTTGGTCGGTTATGATACCAATGGCTATTTAAGAAACAGCATGAATCGAGCTAAGTTAGTATATATTCTTGCTAGATACTTTGGCTGTGACTGACGCTTTGTGTAATTACTTATCTTCTAGGTGAATGCAAACGTCTTGTTTAGTTTTTTTAAAGTACATGTAACTCTATGCACAGAGATGCTTGCAATAAGATTATTCGCTACAAAAGTTCAAAGTCTTCTATTATAAAACTTTACAAAAAATACCCTTGTGAGAATTGTTAACGTTTGTTTTAGGGATACCTATTCTCAGAAAAAGCATTAAGGAAGAGATGCCTTTAAAAAAACTGAAGAAAAAAATAGTCCTTGATGAAATCCTTAAGAAAAAATAATCCTTGAGAAGATCCTTGAAAATATTTACGCGGAAAAGTATCTTTGCAGAATTCTACGAGAAAAAGTAATCCTTAAGTGAATCTTGCAGAAAAATTAATCTTTGAAGAAATAGTCAAGAAAAAAACTCCTCGAAGATATTTTGACGGAAAAGGTCAATTGAAATAAAGTTCAACAGATTTGATAGAATTTGTTGGATTGTTTACTTATAGGGCTTAATAGTCCATTAATATTTTTCATGAAGATTGCAAATTTCTGTCAAATAATTTTTTTTAATGATTTTTTTTGTTTAATATTAAATCACTTTTGTAACAGGCAAATGTTGAGCAAACTTACGTTTGTATTAACAAACTATTCTTACAATCTAGTGAGATGATTAGTAATTTTAGTAATCATCCAACAAGCTTATTTGCCGATCCCAAATATGACTGCTACAATTTCAGATTTTGTAAAACTTCTAAGATCCGTATTATTTTAACAATTTTTTTTTCTATGATCGTCATCAAGAATGATAAGAAATACTACTTAGGCATTAAGGGGGAAACGTACAATACTAACGTTTTAACGGGTGTATGTACATAACTTGTTTGTATAAAATCACCCTTGACCTTAATATTTTTAAAACATCTCTGTAGAAAAAAATGTTCTAAGAAATCGTTCATTTTGTAAGGTAGATTGTTCAAAAATATTTGGCAAGTATTTTATTTTTAGCATAATAATGGAAAATGACGAAAATAGATCGTATTAATGTTTGAGAGTAGGAGCTGAAGAGGTAACATAGTGGAGGATTGACTGCTCTTTTAAAAACCACATGGATAAAAGGTGCAATTAGATTTTAGGATGTAATTTTTTAGAGATCAAAGATGCAAAGCAGATTATTACAGTGATCTGATTGCAAAAAATTGTTGTAATTTTGGAAGTTAAGATAAAAAGAAAATTACCGACGCATTATTATTACGGTAAACGTCTGACTTGTGTTAAATGAAAAATAATCATGTATTTTTACTTTTTCATGATCATTGTTAGATATAATTGACACCTAGTCATACCATTAATTCATAGTAAGGTTAAGCTTTGATCAAGATTAAAAAACATACTGCGGTAATCATCTTTCAGACTTGTCGATCTGTTAGGATTTTGTTATGTCCGGAAAGTTTTTAAATTTACTTTGTAGTTTTTCTGTTTTTAAGCACTCGATAACTTCACTATCTTAATAGTCATATATACATATATAATTTTGGACACAATACATGTATCTCTGGATAAAGAGATATAATTTCCCGTTGTAAGCATCGTAGTAGACACAAATTCGTATGCTCCATAAAGTATTATTTCCCCACTCGATAATTTAATGTAATCTAGCCTTGTAACTTTTTGTTCATATGCGAAGAGAGGAATCCAAATCTAATAAGTCTTATCGACCTATCTGAGTGACATTATGGAATTCAAAAAATAATTTAAATGTTTTTTTCTATTACTAATTATTTTATTTTAATTTAAATACCTGATTTATTATTACCGTAAAAAAACTGCCATCTTTTTTAAGTAGTTGAAAAGACTTACCTTGCCTATTTTTCCACCTCTATATAAATCAAGATCTGCTTCTAGAGCTTTGCGGGGAAAAGAAGGTAATTTCATGAGCTCTTCATGTAGAAACACAACTCTTTGAACAACCATATCTACATTCTTCAAAATCGCCCATGTCAATAAAACTTTACCGATTTCTACAAACTTATGTCTGAGCTCTTGCTGTTGTAACGCATTAAAAGCGTCTTCTTGTCCCATATGTATTAACTCTAATTGTGGATATTGAGATCTTTTAAAAAAGTAGTAGTCTCGCACGTATGAAGCCGGATTGTGTATTTGATCTTAAAAATAATATGTTATGATGATTTGAAATTTTCTAATCATAGTAAAAAGGCTGCCTGCTATATATGTCGTACTTAATTATTCATCAATAATCATTAAAAACACTTATTAAAAACTAATAATAAAAATACGCTGTCGAACAAAAATGAGGTTCTTGACATGTGAAAAAAAAGTTTTGAAAAAGGCATCTACGCATGATTTTGAATTTTAAGAAATATACTGCTAAGATGACTTACACTCTGCAGCAAATTTTATTGAATACATTTTCTTTTTTCTCACAAACTATTATTTTCTGTACGACATCGCCTTATTATTTTTTTTGCAACACCAAAAGAGAGATTTTATAAGTATAAAAATCTTACGAGTTTTATAGTCTATTAAAAAATATTCCTTATGTTTATC
This sequence comes from Copidosoma aretas, assembly GCA_030522625.1. Taxonomy (NCBI): domain Eukaryota; kingdom Metazoa; phylum Arthropoda; class Insecta; order Hymenoptera; family Encyrtidae; genus Copidosoma; species Copidosoma aretas. The sequence continues at coordinate 46,927 of JAPYYV010000025.1, read as the reverse complement.
TTCCTCGATTCCAAAAAAGTCCAGAGACTCCTTAAAAATCTGATAAAACTGTGTATCTTCTTGAACAGGAAATTGAGATGGTATTCCACCAGCATCAGGATCCTGAGGTCCATGAACAATGATTTTTTTTGCAGACGGAACATTTGCTGTTAATAATATAGAAGCATCGCACTGTTCTTTTCTTAAGATTTGCTTCAAATCTTTAAACATAATTCCATGAACACTATGTACCACCTTCAATAATAAGAACGTTGATAATTAATAATATCTTTGGTGCGAAAGTATCAACGCTTTTATTGGAAAATATGAGATATAATATGTATTGAGCTTACCATCCAAAGAACTGATAGAGCTGTTCCAATAAACTGCTGACCTTCTTCATGAGGAGTTCGTACATAAAACATTACATATCCTATTATATAGTTGTATAAAGCAAAAGCCGCTTGTTGTGGGAGCTTAGGGACAAACCGAATAAGATGTCGTAAGCTTTGAAACATTAAGTCCTCTTTATGTCGAGTCAACTGTTCTAATAAATTACGTAGAAATAAAGCACTATCTTCAACCAAGCAGTTCCAAATGACCTAGAAAACCGTACTTATTACAAGTAACATATATTGACCTTTCTTCTATAATAAAGTTGCATACACTCAAACAAAGCATTAAAGAAAGTAATGTATTGTTATTCGTGAAAAAAGTATAAGAGTGAGAACATCATTAACAGAACATTTTATTGATTTTACATATTGCACAATTTATTGTCCATTTTTATTAAAGATTAATTAACGGATAATGATTCAGACAAAGCATTTTTACTTTTGCATACCATTAATCGTAGTAGTAATGATAGATTTATTGATCTTATGAACTAATTTAAATTCATGACAAACAATAAGAAAAGATTAAATCATCTTCGAAACTAATATGATAATTTGCTTAGTATTTTACTTGGTAAGCCATCTCGTACACTGCATTGCCATCTTTAGAAACAGATATATCATCCAGAAGCGATATAATCGGTATGGCAGCAGAGCATAATGTTGATGGAAAAAGAGATAGGGCAGACTGCCCATGATGAGTCAAGATTTTTGGAATCATGTCACCACTATCATCATCAATGTTTCCTACAAGTTAAAAAAGGTATGCAAAGAAACGTTCAGATGTTATGACATATATCAAAATTAACGAAAGTACGGTTCTTACCTTCATCCGGATCATCGTTCACTGGGATTGGTTCATAAGCTGCTTGAAAATTTATTGGTATCGTGGTAATCAAAAAGTTCACTCTTTCTACTCTTTTTTTATCATCTTGAGCCTGTAAAGCTCTCTTTATTAATTCAGTTTGCTGTTTTTTTCGAGTCTTGGTAGCAGTTACTAGTGCTCTCTGTAAGAAATAAATGATACAAGCAGAGGTTAGTTGATTATTATTGATGAATATTTGTGTAAAGTATGTTTACGTATCACTAAATATTATTATATCAAGCATCTAATCGATGTGTGATTATAAAAAAAATTATGTAGAATCTCGATCTTTTATCGTTTTCCTAAAAGATAATTGTGAAAATTACCTATATTGAAGACACCCTAAGTATCAGAAAAAAGTATTATAATTTAATAAAAATATTCCTATTTGTAAAATACCAGTAAGACGACAGCTTTTTTTATTTTGAGTTATTTTAAAAATCCTAGTAAAACCCGATTCGTGTGCGAAGTATGTATTCTACTCCATAGTAATACTATCTCTTTACAAGTATCAAATAAGATATCTGTAATTTAAAGTACAATGTAAGCACCTGTCTCATAATATCATTAGAGTCCTAACATACTCTTAAGCTATAAAAAGGTAGCATTTCATAGTTCTTTTTGACAAAAGCTTCATGTTTGTTCCTATTTGATACAAATTTCTAATTTTTCACTAATGTGGCTTAGTAAAATTCTGTACTGCTTTAGAATAATGACTATTGACCTCAATGTTAAGTAAATTTAGCCTTGCGCTCTTATTTTAATGTTTTTCAGTAAATTTATCCTAAGGCACTAACCAAGATACCAAGAAACAGTTTCGCCCTTAACTAGATCCTCATAGTTTTCATGTTTTTATTCAACTCAAACAACTTTAAAGTACCTAACAACCGTTTATGATAAAAATCAAAAATTTAAATACTGTCTCCATAATTCTATCTTCTCAATGTCGCTTTGGTCTACATTATGGTCTTTTTTTTTACTGGTTTTTCAAATATACCTCCATCAGGATTTCTATAGTTCTTTATTCTTGCTACATAACCACCTTATTGTAATCTACGAGCTTGTATACCTTGACATATATTTGGTTCCATATCAATTTCCTGGACCCTACTGGTATGTCAAATTCTTCATTCTCCGGTATTTACATCTCACTTTTCCCCCAGAATTTTTCTGAATACTTTTTGCTCAAAGACTGCGAACGTTTGCATTTTGCTTTTTATCACTGCCTACGTGTTTCTTTCATATAAAAGGAGTTTGTAGATGCCGAGCAATACAAAAATTTGAAGCATTTTTAGCAAGTACAAGCCTCCTAAAAATCTCTACATGATTGGTAGAGGTCTTAGTTGTATGCCTATTTTTTTAAATAATTTTTCTGAAAGTGAACATTTGATCACTAGTTGAACGGTCGAGTTTAGATCTGCATTTGTAGTCACCTATTATGTCTCCAGCGTTCAGTGTACACTTAGAGTATATAAAATAATATATAGGAGAACATTTTATTCCAAGTTGGGAGCAGTAAGCCCCCTCTGTAGTTTTCACATAATGATTAATCCTATTTCTTAAATTTTGGCATTATAAAAAATGTGTATACTCGTTGGGGATAGGTTCTTGTGTCTATAATTATCTTACCAGATCCTGTATTTTTGTAATTAGTCATTTACCTTCACATTTAATAATCTGGCCTGAAATTTCTTCTATTTCAGTTGCCTAATTATTTTCAAGTTTCTTGATCTGATGCTCCAATCGGGGAATCATTAGTTTCTTGTTCTCTTGTGGTATTTGTGCATACATTAAGTAGCCCGTCAAAGTAGTTCTTGTATCTCTTCTGAATCCTAACGTCGTTTAAAATAACGTTTTTGGCCTTGTCTTTATTAAGTACTGCTTAAATTTGGTATCGTTTTCGAATTCAGTCTATTTCCGCATGCATGTCCCGTATTTTCTTATTCCTCTGTTTCTCCGTATTACCGTATGATTAAGAAAACTACCCATGACATATTGTCAAAGTATACCTTAGGCCTATTTTTACAAGTTCAGGAAAAATCACGGATATAATTAGATTAGGCAAAGATAAAACTCCCATTACGGACGTCAGTAGTATAGTGTGCAGGATTTAATGTGGATGTGGGAGGTCGTATGTTAGATAGAGTAAAAGGTGCGTATTGGTTCGCATAGATGAACATTGGAGATATGTAAGTAAGTGCGATCCGAGATCTGTGATTTCGACGCTTGCCTCTGAATGCGACTGTAAGTTTGATTTTGACAAGCCTATAATCTTGGACCGAGAAAAAAATAGATTCAAACGTGAGTTTGTAGAGATGCTTAATACAATGTATTATGCCAACAACAATAATTGAAACCAAGATTTTAACAAATTGAATCATGACTAAAAAAATTTTTTTTAATAGTGCCGAACATAAATTCGATAAATACCACAAAATTAACTGTACTACAACTATTAGAAATTTCATATGTATATGATACATAGCCAGGTTCACCTACCCTGCATCACTAAAATATTCTGATGTACTGCACAGTTTAGGTTTTAGCGTTTGTATTGTCTTTTGTATTTACTGTTCTATGGTTTAGTTGTTAATTTTCTGCTGTGAGTTCGTAGATGATAAAATCTATACCAGTTTGTGAAGTAATTATATTATGGTTGTAATAAATGTGAGTTGAGACTAGTATCTGGTGTAACTATGTGTGCGTGTTTTAACACCATGGTGAGATTTATTGTTTTTTGTAGATTATTAATGTTCTGTCACTTGGCATTGTGTTCTAATTGTTATCTTTTGAATATTAAACTTTTATTTTCCCTGGGTGCACGTCATTCACTGAAATGTCGGATAAAGTAGTATGAATAAATAATTGATCATGCTTTAAAATTAAAAGTGATCTTTTTATGATTAAAGCAATCAACCAATTTACAGTTCTATGCATACATAAAACAAGATAGGTGCGAAAGAAGCTAACAATTCATTATGATGTAAGCTATTGCGCACACTTAGCAATTATTTATAGCAGTTATTAAAGATGATAAGACTTATTACGTAGTGAATGAGTATCCAAGAATATTTATTACTTTCAGATATTCCGTTTACTTTGTAATGATATAGCCTAAAACATTTAAAACAAATTGGTAATTTCTACAGTCACATTCCAAAAGATTTGTAGTGATAAGTGCCCCACAACCTTTAAATGTTAAAAAATCCCATTTTCTAAGTCGACAATGGGATATTTTGAATAAAAAAATGTGTCTAATATAGTAACGTACAAGCAAGCGAACATAGAACATTGGTATAGAATAGCGGATTGCAGAAAAATAACATCATCTTTTTACACTTTGATTTTTTTTACTCTTGGCAGTCACGTAACCTAGAGTTTCTAAGCTATAAAAATAAACACTCTTATGGTATAATTATTTAAACTCTGACATCTTGTAGACCATGTGTTGTACCTAGTGTGATGTAATGACTAAGTCCCTAAAACCTGATGGATTCGAGCCATTAGACATATTGTTACATTAAGAACAGTGAAGGTGCATAGTTACTTGTATGGGAAATTCGATACCCCTTAGACTATTTTTCCACAACAAATAAATGTTTCTTTACAGTGGCGAAAGAAATAATAAAAGTAAGCTTGTCTCATAAAAATACTAAATTGAAATTCTAATTTACCGTAGAGCAATGCCCAGGCTTTTATGAATTAATACACCTTTACTCTTTTATTTTTTGCCAACTTGATCTACCTGCACAACATATAATTTATCATCCGTGCCTAACCTATCCATTAAACTTGTCCCTTGTTTCCTTATTTTCTGGATGGGTTTCTTAAGTATGCAAGCTCTTCACGAAGGCCCCCCGTACAAAGTTTCTTTTGAGTGCCAACTGTACCGAAATCATATTTTTTGCCTCCAAAATAGCTGTTTATGAGGAGATTGATTCCTTTATTAGCTCTATTCTTGTCTTGCTTGTTGGAGAAGCCAGCTATTTTGGGATTAAATTTCTAAAAGAAAAATTTATCATTGTAGCTCTTAGCAAAAGACTCGCATATATTCTTTCTTCCGTTACCGATTTAAGTAAGTAACTTAGTAAGTTTATCCTTACCCTGCCTGGCCACCTTGAGTAGTTTCTAAGATTTCTTGTTATCTTTACTGGGCTTTCTGGACAGTTTTCTACAGAGTAAGATTTCCAGCAGAGGTGGTTCCCTAAAATGAGAATAAATAAAGCAGCCTAATACGTCCTGCCTCTATGTCTTTCTGCAAGAGATCCTTCCTGTGGCAGAGCTTATTCTGCTCATGGCTTTAAGTTCTAGCCTTATATTTTGGAAGCATGCATTAAGTTCTTTTTCTTCTGGCCACGGGGGTTTCAGTCTTTGGAAAATTGATTTTATTCGAACCAAGGACTTATGCACATGTTTGCATACTTATTAGATTTAAAGTTAAGAACCAGCGGTTCGGCAGTACTGAAATTCATACATGCCCTGAACAAAGACCTTTACTTTAGTCCTAAGGTCCCCATAACTGGGCCAGTGGTCCCCTTTATTACAGTACCACATGTTTGCAACCCCAGGAAGAAATTAACGTTTAACTGGTAAAAGTTTCTTCTCAGTAATGTTGGCCGATACCATGCATTCCTTGATCCACGAAAGATGTGCAAAAAGCTCTTGTGCTGCTCTTGACAACTTAACTTGCAATTTCCTCAGGGTCTGATCAATATCATGAGAACCTATGTCTCTTAAGGACCACATAGACGACTCGCACAACTTGATTTAAACGGTAAAGTTTCTCCCTTTCTCCAGACAAAAACATCAAGCACAGTCAAGAATCTTGATGGTTCAACCTAATAATCTGGCTAGTTGTGAATTATATACGTTCCTAAACGAAGAACAACTATTTTATTTGCTAGATATCCCAAATAAGTCGTTGCTCACTCACAATAGAGTTTTTGGAATCATTTATATATTTCATGACAAAATCGTTAGCAGAATCGACCTTATCTAGATTTCTCCCGTTCGAATCAGTTTTTATACAGTGATAAATATAAGATTCTCTTTCTGGTCGTAAGTGTAACGTGTTTATCTTGAAGCACCAACTATGGATACGTCCAACGAGTCAAAATTTCTAAAATCAGACACCCAAAACACAATTTTTTATTTTGAGTCATTTTCGTGCCCTATGTTCTAGATATATGTGCAGACGACACTGAAAATTTTTTTTTTTTTTTAATCTGCTTATGTTGCAATATTATTAACAAATACATTTTTGCACAGTTTTTTTAAAAATTGCAATATCTCCGACCACGCAAACCGAAAGTTGATGAAAATTCAAGAGTAGATTGATGAACACTGTTATTGTAAATCACTTGAAAAAAAATTAATAAATTCGTAATTTGTTCGTAAATAATTGATTTTTTAATACACAATTGAAAAATAAAGTAACTCGTCGTAGGGCTACGATAAAAATTCTTGATGGATAATATTCGTTATCCCCGAAGCTAAAAATATGTGAAAAAAATTTGAGTGACATTTAAAAGAAAAAAAAGTTATGCGCATTTAACCGTGGGCATGTACATACGTGTGGCGGTTCAAGTGACTCGGAGCGAGCGAGCTATAACGGCGACTCTTGCATTTATAATTACTCTTACGGTAATAATGCGTAAATTATCATACAGTATATCTTAAAAAACGTTTATACTGTACTACTGCTAAATCTTATACTTATATATAAAAAAAAAGTTTCTTTAAAAGGTAGAACTTGAGATTAAATTACGTAGGGGGCTAAAATTCTATTTTGTTAATTCTAATTAGCGTGCCTTTTGCTAGGGGGAAATTTTGTTTTGCGACAATTATTTGTTTCCTAGCGTTGTTTTGTTTTGTTATTAGATATATATGTGGGGTCTGACAAGTGTGCGGACGGACCGGTATGGCCGGACTGTCCGTTCGTTCCGGAACACGTGTTCGGGAAGAAGGAACTATAAATTTTATTAATGATCACCAGACTAAAATATTAGAAATTTATTAATTAATAATTTAAATTTATAGTAACGAACAACATTGCATTTGGGCGCGATACATGTAAAAAAGTGCACAAGTGTCTAGTAGCCAAAACATATAGTCTTCATTCTTGAACGCGCATTCGGAACCGAACGGACAGTCTTGCCAGACCGAACTGACCAGGCAGTTCCCAAATTTCGAATACTCTTTTTTTGTTGTGAATCCATTAATTAGGTTCGGTTGATCATAACAAGTTAATCGTCCGGTCATGTCTCCGCCACCAAAGTGCTGCAATCCCTTAAAAAAGAAGAACCATAGTTGTTATAGGAACAATTTACCATTTTTATCACATAATTGCAATAAAAGGTTAAGTCAATGGTTTGATTCTGACGTAAGTGCTGATACACGATTTTATAGCTAAATCTTAAGGAAAATATTTAGAATATTTTGAAGATTCCATAACCGACGGAGAGTATATAATTACTTTAGACTTTTCTGAGAACCATTTCTTTTATTTTAAGGATGCGATTCAATCGCAACATTGATCCAGAGTTCAGACAACATTACATGCATATATTATGTATTATAAAAAAGATAAGAATCAGAAACATTTTTATTTCGTCGTTTTATCTGAATATGAAAATCATGATGCAACTGGAGTCGACCTATACAATTTAAAAATGATAAAATTTTTGAAAAAACGATTTGGCGCGAAAAACATCGAAAAAATATGTTACTACTTTGATGGTGCTGGTTCACAGAATAAAAACAAACTTAATTTTTTAAATTTGTTAAATCACAAAAATGCCTTTGGAATCGCTGCTAAGTGGAACTTTTTTGGCCACCACACATGGGAGAGGTGCGTGTGACAGTATCCGTGGATGCATAAAGTGAAATGCCTACCGTGCAAGCTTGCAAAATAAGGGAGACATGCCACTCACTTCGACTAAAAAGCTGTGCGAATAGGTGGATATGTTTTTAAAAACAATTTATTTTGATTTTGTTTCGTTAGCTCAATATGAGAAACATAAAAGAAATTTGTCTGCACGTTTCTCGGTTGCTAAAGCTATAAAAGGAACCCGTCAGTATCACAGCTATAAGGTATGCGATAAATATGTTTTGGAGTGTAAAACTTTCTCTGCTAATACTGAAAGTGTTATGTTAAGAATGTAATTTTTCATACAACTAGGTTTGTTAATATATCGGCTTGGCTTATGAACATGAAGTTGGAGCTCCCTACGTAATTTGAACTTAAGTTTTACCTTGTAAATATTTTTTTTTTTTAGACATAAGTATATGATTAAGGAGGAGTATAGTAATATAGTTTGAACTTTTTCAAAAATGTACTATATTATAATTTACGCATTATTACAATTAGAGCAATTACTACAAATTCAAATACTTACAAATTTCTTACAAATACTTAGAATTACTTACAATTACAATTACTTACTTACAAATTACTTACAATTACTTACAATACAATTACTTACAAATGCCAGATTCAGCGTTGTAGGTCGGTCTCTACGAGTCGCTCGAACTGCCACACGTACGTACATGCCCACGGTAAAATGCGCATAATTATTTTTTTTTTAATGTTACTAAAAAATTTTTTGCGTATTTCTAGCTTTGGGGATAGCGAATATTATCTATAAATAATTTTTTGAGTGCTGTCTGCACACATATCTATAAGATAGGGCACAAAACCTTCTTAAAATTAAAAGTTGTGTTTTGGGTGTCTGATGTCAGAAATTTTGACTCTTTGAGAAATGACTTGTTTTACATGACTATACATTATCATTCCATTATATTTTGTGTATGCTTGTAGCCTACTTGATTTTTCCCTTAGCTGAGCGGCTAGTTTTACTAGAGTTTTAACTAGGCGTTTTTTACTTTTGTATTCTCCAACTCCTTAGCTTTTCTTGCCTTCGTAGTTTATAATACTGTGAGGATCAAACTTTTGCTTCTTGGGTTGTTTTCATCTTTAGAATAAAACTGAGAATAAGCTGCAAAATTTTGTTTTATTTTGTAGCAATCCTTTTAATGGATAACGATTAATGCTTTAATATATTCTTATTCGCTTGACGAATAAGTTTTTTCATAAATTTTTCCCAAGCTGCGTTAACCGAGTAACCTTAATCCTGATAAGATTGTTCTCCTTGTAGTTTTCCACTAACTGTTTGTATGTTAAAGTTTTGTCATGCTCATTTTTTCCGGGATACACGAGTTTTAATAATTAAAAAATTTCTATGCATTTTTTCCGTTTTAAGGTATCGATACGGAAACTCTACATTCTCTCTTGTTTTTGCTTTCAATTAGCTTCATTAGGAGTATGATAGTTTTTTTTTACTTTTTAGGCCTAAACAATTTCCGATTTACATATCTGTATGATTTATTGTGCATCAGCTGAGTAGGACAATAAAATGTTAAATGTTTGTATGTGGTTACATAAACATTATCATCGACTTCAAATAAAAACAAATTAATTAATATACGTAATAACTATTGCACTATCAGCTGCGTATACTTAAGATTTAGATGTATGATAGTTATTTTTTGACTTTTTAGGCATGAACAGTTTCCGATTTGCGTATCTGTATGATTCCATTTGCATCAGCTGAGTAGGACAATAAAACCTTAAATGTTTGCATGTGGTTATATAAATATTATCATTGACTTAAAAAAAAACAAATTAATTATTATACGTATTAACTATTGCACTATCAGCTGCGTATACTTAAGACTTGGTTGTATAGTTATATAATAAATATTACTATGATAACTGATAAAAATAAATAGTGCTGATGTTATTTAAGAAAAGGTACGTGCGGAAGTTCTGGACCTACATACCGTAACTTTGTTATCTGTAGCAAAATCTTTATTGTTTGTATTTCTATGTACCACGCTAGTTTATTGTCCACTAGTATTATTATACTATTAAACTTTAAAGTTTTGTTAATAATTTACTATAATAAGATATCAATTACACATTATATGAAAATACTTCTTTTGTTGAACGTCAACTACTTTCTTACAAATAGCATTTGTTATTTGTAAAGCCTCTTGATGTAAAACACATTTATAAATAGGTATTATTCGACATTCTATCAAAAAACAGTCAATTACAGAAAAAATTTATTAAACATATGCTTTATGGGCCGGATTCACAGGACTTTCTTTGTTTTGATAAAAATAATAATCTATGTTAAAAAAGTTTACAAAAAAAGCTGACATATACAACATACAGAGAAAATAGCTAACAAGAATATAAAGTGGTTAACAGTTCTGACTAAAATTGTATTTCTAGAAAAAAGAACAGTAAAGTTAGATTCCTGGTAAATAATTATATGGTCGTATCCTATAATGTTTTTTTATAATTGTCATATAAAAGTCGAATGTTGTTAATTAATTCAGAACATAAAATATACTGCTAATTGCGTTTGTACGGGTTAAAAAAAGCCTTTAATAATATAATTAAGGACAATCATAATACAGAAACACACTATAAATTTTTACAATACGTCGATACTTGTTACTTTAGTCCGATAGAAATAGCCTGTTGGATCCAGAAATACCCTCTTCATGCTTAAAGACATACAGTACTCTATTTACCTGTACACATTAAAATAATCAAATAATTTTTACGATTTAAACAAAATTAATAATGATATTACAAATTAAAACATCAAATCTTAACGGGATGGTTTAAATTAAATTAAAAATTAGTTGGCTAAATCTTTAGAATACGGTAATATCATACTATAATATACAGATAATAACCTGTCCAAAAATTTAAAAATGCAGAATGATTTGGAAAAATTTTCTTTATAAAGCATTGCATCACCGAGATGTCAAGAAAGATGTAGTTTCAAACGTTTAATAAATTAAGTCAGAGACAAAGCAGCTTTGGATGATTTATGAAACTATCCACATAATCTTTACTATTTCATAAAAAACAATAAGAGCAACATAGAATTGATACAGTTTACATATACTAAATGAAAATTGCATAACGATAGACATAGAAACATCGAATGCGAAGACGTGCTACTAGCACATTGGGCCCTTTTAGAGGACTCTTTATGACTCTAACAATTGTCATAAAAGTTTAAATTCTTTTATAAAATAATTCATTGATTTTAAATTTTCCTCTAGTATATGAATATATGAATTTTCAGTTATTGTACCTTTTCTCATAAATTTAACAAATATTTAAAGCCCTAGATTAGTAGATACTGTCATATCAAGAATACTAATAAAAACTATATTACCAACATGTAAGGTGCTGTGTGGAATCTTGAAGAGGTGAATATTGAAATAAATGTCTTTTTAATGTATGTAGGGCATTGAGCAGGGAAGAAACGGCCAAGTCGGGGGAAAGAAGTAAAGGGCTGTAACGTGGCACATACAATTTTGGATGGGCTCTGGAAGGCTGTAGAGGGGCAGTAGAATTATATACAAGAATAAAATTGACATAAATATATCTAACTTTATAGTAGTGGGAGAGACAAATAACACGCTACTAGATCGCTCTAAAACTACCAAATAAGGATCATAAAAAAGGGCTAAAGTAGTGCAAGGGACAAATAGTAATGTTAGGAGATCATTCACACTCTCCAACAAACAAGCATACCTTCACCTTATCTTATATCACATTATAGGCAGCAGTGAATAATATTTATGGTTGCGTAAGTGTCAGTGGAATGGAGCTATTACTTCTGTCACACACAAAGTCACTATATTATGTAGGAATATACACGTATACTATAGTCTTAAAGTAACAATTATACCATTGCACTAACAAGTCAGGAGAGAATAAGATAAAGTAATGTAAATGTGTACATGTACGATATACACGCTTTACACTTATCGCATTTATGCAACGCGTGTATAAACTATTTGACTGTTAGTGGATAATGTATGGATATATGTAGCTTTGTCCTTTTTCTTACTTCAGGTGCCGATTCTATTTAATCAGAAAACTATTTTTGCAGTGGAAATAAAAAGGAACTTATCTTCTTTTCAATTTATTTAGTTTTGCTGCCCGTATAACATCTCAGTATGTTCCAAATTGTGGTTGAAACGTAAAAAATTATTAGTTGCCGGGACCGTAGGTACAATGGGAAAAAAGAGGAACCCTGAGACAAGCAAGCAAGTTTCAGTAATATCGACATTGACACAATGATGTTCTAAACATAACAAACCGTTATTTTTAAAACTATAAATAAAAGGATGTTCCACTGTTTTAAGCACAAAGAGCAATATTTATTAATAAACTAGTTTCCGAAAAAATAACGTTTAAATGAAAGAAAATATTAGTTTGCCTTTGCCTGGTAGGCAACATGGGAAAATGAATGGAAAAAGAGACAGCAGAAGAACAGAGACACATCCTGCTGTCAGTGCCAACGAAAGGAGACTGTTTCTTGAGCTGGCCAAAGGCAGCGCTTGGCACAGCAGTATAGTCTTTAGATATATGTATATATATATATAAATATATACATATACATATATATTAGAACGCGTGGTGGCTTAGTCGGCTAGGCTGTGGGGTTATTGGAAGAGTGGGGATATTATAATTATTTCAGAAGTAATTATAGAATCGTGTATTTTTAGTCAGTCGAGAAGAATGTGGCATTAGTGTAAAAGAAAATTTTGAAAAAAACTTTGGCACGCATGTATCGAATTATACGTTTCCGGCACACAATAAATGTAGATGTGGATGATTTCGCCAAAATTTGTTCGGTAATCATCACAGCTCAAACACTGAAATAATAAGACGCAATGAAAACCAAGCAATTAATCCATCGAACCTCATATTAATAAACCAATGATACAAAAAGACTATATGCGTGAAACTTTAAAAAAAATTTTTTTTAAAAAGTGTGAAAATTCAGAAAATTATTATTTAGTTATTTGAGAATCAACAAATTATCATAATAAAAAAATTTTTAATTAATATATAGAAAAGGTTCAAATGAAATCTATTTTTAAAGTTTTGAAAAACTTTTTAATTAATTGTTTGACAGTTTATTAATATAGATTAACAAATATTTACACACATTTATAAATTAATATTAATTCGGTATTTGAATTACCAGTGAGTGACAAACTGAAATATTAAAGGGAGTGATGTATAGCTTACCTACAGAGGTAAGTTGTAGATAACCCGGCATGATACACGGGCTCGAATCCACGAGATCGCGAGTTTACATCCAGTGGAAAAAGTTTTTTTTTAGAAATGAAAAATTTCCTTTGTTACATATTTTTGAGGGGGGAAAAATAGGAAATTATTGATTTACTTCCCTGCATAACGGTCATATAAAAGTATAACTTTAACTAAATTATTTCATACATAAAAGGATGCTATCAATAGTTATCTCACGTAATCCCAGAGTTATAATGAAAAATCTGGGGGGTGGCGCGAAGCGCGCAGGGAGGCCGAGCCCCACTAATATGTATGCATACAAACCCTACAGTCAGGCGCTTGCGACTCCTAAAACAATGTTATAGCTAGCTCACGGATCATACTCTTTCTCTTTCTTATTCATACTAAACATACCTGACATGTTAGGCGTTCAACTAAATTTTAAACACAGTACATAATACAAACATTAAAAATAAATTTTTACCATCATATATAATTTGATTTATTTCACAGATGCTTGTATACAAACACTTTTATACAGTACAGTGCAGAAATATTTGGCTTACTTTCCCAAAGTATAAGTGCAACCTTGTTTTGTGTGAACTTGTGGGCCTTCATTCTTAAACCTTAATATCTTAATATTTTTATTACTATTGTATCATGTTAATAACATACATAGTAAGTCTTTAAAGGAAAAAGATAATAATATATTAAAATATTTCTGTAAATACTGTAATAATGAATTTCTCAGTTGTAATCGAGAACTCTGAAAGTGTGGAAAAATTATCTTTGCTTACAATATATAGTGTTAGAAAACTTATATTTTAATTATTCAATTACGTATAATTTCCAATTTAATGTTGTCTAGTAAAGTTTTTATTAATTTTTAATTTATCTAATACTATACTATAAATTTAGAAAATTTTTTAGTTTGGACATTGTTTAAAATATTGCGGAAATTTACTGAACAATAATAAATTCAATATAGATGAAAAAAATTAATAACCATAGACTAACGATATTAAATTTTGAGTAAGGAAGTTTTACAATCAATCGGCAATGAACAAACAATTTGCTTAGGTACAATATAAAGCAATTTGTAACAACAATTAGACTGTCTCTATATTTGAGTTCATGGAGATGACGTTTATCCTTTTTATACTACAAAATTTCATAAAGCGAGTAATAAACAATGAAATATTTTGTGAGCCAATAAGCTCATACACTTTTTTTTTATTATTCAAAGGAATGTTCAATGAATGTTCATAAATAATTTTTGTAGACATTTCAAGAGTAATATTGTGCTAAGCATAAGAGGAAGCATTTAAGACTTTCATTGTTTTATTAAACATTTTGCATTTTAAATTTTGCTAATCAAAAGATATTGCTCTAAATAATTGATATAATAGCATTAGATAAGACAATACTAGTTTATTTAAGATGTACATTTAAAATGATTGTCTCAATAAGTATGTGATGATTTCAGTAAACAAAAATTTTTTTTTTTTATCTTTACAAATTTATATGTTCTGTTGTCTTACCTGTACAGGTATGTACAAAGAGCTGTGTTAATATTAATGACAAAAAATTTATGATATATTTGTTGTAATGTCGATGGATTATACTTTTCTGATTAGTTTTACTTGACCTATTATTTACGATTTTCGATGTCATACTTCCAAAACCAGTAATTTGCGAAGATTTACTTCAGAAATTAATTTTCGTACAAACTATTGCATCCTACTTATCACACGCTATATATCTAAGAGTAGTTTCTTTCGTGACTTTATCTTATATCGTTTGAGGAGTGAAACAAGCCCCAAACAATGAAAATCGGAAAAAAGCCAGAAAGACACTAGCTTTTTAAAAGTATATTCTCAATACAGAGTATGTACTTATTGAATGTTGAAAAATTGTATATACTTATTTATTTTAATTCAAAAAAGTTCTCTTATCATGTTAGTCATATATTATTACTGTAGAATGTCAAAAGAGAACTGTACTTATTCTATACATTTATTACAGTGGGAAGATGCTTTTGAAAATCGTGCCTTATTATGCTTTGCGATTGCAGTCTATTTTAACGTTTCATATTATCTTTATTATACTTTTAAGACGTTTGCTCTAATTAATAAGTATTTTAATCATGAGGATTGTAACATAGATTATTATTAAAAACTTTCCATACTAACCTAGTGCTGTACTGAAAGTCATAATCAGGGCTTAGGGATTGTCGCGCAGGAGTGCGCAGGGTGGGAAAAGCCCCAATAAAGCATATAGATGGGTGTAACCTTATATTATATACTGTTTCGTATGGTGCATCCCACATGAGCCTCCAAGCTTTACTACTACTACCACAGTCCTTCTACTAACTAAAAAAAAATACTGTAGATTTCTCGGTCAAATTAACCTAGTAATTTTTCGGTTAAATACCCTTCCTGCCTCTTAGCCCCACCCCCCCTCCCACTGCCCCACATATAATTTTTATAGTTGTCTGCGTACTCCACGTGCTGACCTCCAAGTCCTGATAATGACTTCCAGTAAAGCACTTGATTTTCCAGTGACAACTTCGATCTTCTAATTAATAGATACAATAGCGTAACATCAATTAAGCAACAATATAATGTTTAAGGAAAAAATGTAAATAAAAGTAGGATATTTATAGTTTTACTAAGAAATCAAAGTCGTCCCTGTACATTGCTAACTTGGTTCTGCGTGACTCGTTGTTATTTGAATATGGTGTCGAAATATAGTCGAAGTGAGCACAAAGTCCAAAACACCTGGTCAGCACGTATTGCTCTGCGAGGAAATGCAACTTCTTGCTTCCCTAGTTGTGAAACCAAAACTTCCTGCAGGGGCTCCTCTTATATACTGAATTTGTGTAAAATTTTAGTTGAGTAGTCCATTGCTACTTATCGAGGGTTATCTTGATTAATTAAACTATTCTACGGTAAAGGTTTTATCTATAATACATTAAACTAAGTATAAAAGTAGAACAATCAAATAAATGCAATAAAGTTGCTGAAGTGGTAAATCTAGATAATTAAATATTTATTATTACAATCTCAGTGAGTACAGATCATTATAGTTACAAGAAGAATACGAAAAAGGAAATTGTATACATGTTTCACAGATTGTATAAGGATGTACTGAAAATGTAATCAAATTTTAATAGTTTCCCTATTAAATTACATATCGTTATTAATTAAGAAAATATTTGGAACCAAACTTTTCATTAAAATATTTCAACAATCTTGGGAAATTATACTTCAAGATATTATATGTCATATTTTTAACTTTCTCTGAATCATGATAAGGTGTTCAGATATAAGCTCTTGAAAGCTAGGTAAAAAAATGTTTGTTATCCTACTATATTTATTTGAAGTATAATACTGATTGTGTTGTAAGATTTTTAACTTTCTCTAAAACATAATAAGACATTTTTAATATTAGCTCCTAAAATCTAGGTACACATGTGGTTGTAATTTTAGTATATTTATTAAGATTATCTTACTGATTGCATCGTACAAGTACTTTTCTAACATGTTATTTGTGAACTACTATCTTTAAACTTTAAATAATTATTAGTTTTGATATTTCTTCTAAAAAAACGAGTTCTCTTATCCATCAATATATTATACAGATCTTTAAAATTATTTTAATTTTTAAAAACTTTAAATCCTTTTAAATATATATTTAAAAAATTTTTTTTATGTATTAACACTGTAGGTACCAATGAATGTATAAAATTGAACGAGAAAAATATTTCAAACCGTTTTCTCTGATAGTTTATATTTTTGAGGATAGTGGTTTTTATGCTCAAAGGTATGTTGTATGATTAATTCTTTTGTATAAAGATGTACATAACCATAAGAACGTCTTTATAGTAGTCATGAAAAAATATTTATTTCTACTAGTGGTAAATAGAATAAGCTAAGGTGCACCACTGTTTATTATTTTGCTTACAGAGTTTATCAAGGGAGCTTGGTTATAAAAGGTAGAATCGACAAATGAGCAAGTCACGCACACGCCTGAAATTCGCGGTAAGGAAAAATGCAGTGATGATGAGGCCGCTTTTGCAACAGAATTCTCGTCCTCTTAACTCTTGGAGCTCGTGAGTCTGCCCTTTTTAACGTCTACCTCGCTTCTGGTATCGCTCTCCTCTCTGCTCCTTTCTAAGTTTTTTCTAGTGCCTCTTAGTGACTGTGGCGGCGCTTATGGCGTGAGATACAATTTTATACATGCCACCCGCCTCGTTCCTGGAACGATGATAGAGCTGGTGCTCTTGGTCCGGCCACCTGCCGTGGAAGGGTCAGCAAGTGGTCCTGAGAGTTGGTGAGAGCAGCCAATGTTGAGTCAGAAATCAGAAGTCGTGATAGCTTGACGAACGGTCTCGTGTACTCCCAAGTCGCTGTTTTTACTTCGGCCACTCTGAAAAGGCCATCATGCCTTGGCCTTACTGTAACGACTCTGCCGAGTGGCCACTTACCTTGGAAAGTCAACAATCCTGGATCTATGATAAGGACGACATCACCAAAAACAAGGTTATCTCGTGGCTTGGTCCACTTCACTTTCTGCCAGAGCGTGTTACGGTACTTTGGTCCCTAGCGGCACCACACTGAGTCCCTTATAACCTTGACAACCTTTCAGTGCGTAAGACAATCGAGGTTCTCTACTAAAGTACTTATCCAGGGTATTAAGAGCCACCGATGAGGAAATGGGCCAGAGTCAGAATGTTGAGATCATTTTCGTCACTAGAGAGAGGGCAAATGGGACACCAGTTCAAAATAATCTCGATTTTCACCATAACCGTGGAGAGCTCCTTATATACCGTCTTTCGTGAACCAGCAACTCGGCGTAGATGTCTCTTTACAGATTCTATACCGGCCTTCCACAGCCCACCAAAGTGGAGAGCCAAGGGATGAAGTGCCATTATATCCTGTCTTTGGCTAGGCTCTCGGTGACATGGTCCCAGTCACGATTAGCCTCAGAAAAGGGTTGACGAAGTTCGTAGTCAGTGCCATAAAAATTAGTTTCATTGTCGCTATACATCTCCTTTCGCCTACCTCGGCAACCAACGAAGCGGGTGTGAGCCCCGAATAAGCTTGCCGTGGTAAAGTCTCCTGCCATCTCCAGTTAAATAGCCTTCGTGCAGAGGCAGACAAAGACCACAACATATCTTTTGACTGATACGACTCCTCGGCCCTTTTTCCTCGAGATTTAAAAAAGCCCCGCATAGTCCACGCCAGTTTTGCTGAACAGTCGAGCGGGGGTCAACCGAGGAGCTGGAATGGGCGCCGTTTCCTGATTTATCAGGCGAGCAAGTGTCTTGGCGCAGATGACGCACATGCTGACGGTTCGCCGGATGGCTGTCTCTCTTCGGAATATGAAGGCCTCGCGCATAACTGGTGCATAGGTTTAGTGGAAGCCGTCATGTAGTGTCTTTTGATGGGCCCAATCGATCACTAAGGGTGCCAAGTGAGTCTCTCTGTCTAGGAGGGAGGGTTACTTTTCTTTGTAGGCCCAGGGAGAGTGTAGAAGACGACACCCCCCGCAGGGCTCCACTTCCATCAAAAAATACAGCAACCTTCCTGACCGGACTTGACATACTCAGCGGGTCTTCTTTTCTCAAGGCATTAAGCTTTGTTTAAAAGTCAGTTTGCTAAGTAAATCTTACACAGTATGAGAAAACTTCACGGATTTCCTTAGCCATAGTTGATTTAAATGGCAGGGGAGCTTGGTATTTTCTAATATATATCGTGAGTCTATAAAATCGTACAGTGAAGCGAAGCAGCTGCAAGAGGCACGAGAACCAAGCTACAAAGAGAGTCTTGTTCTTCCCTTTCGTCCCTTGACCTTCCTCTGCCTTTTGGATAATCAGACAGGTCAAGGTTTCTTAAACTGTTGATGATGGCATGGCGGACCATACGATAAATAGCCTGGTAAGCAGCGAAGGACCGTTTTACCATAGTAAATGACAGCGGAGTTTTGCTAGCTCGATTCCTCTCGTTGCAACTTTGGATCAGTTCTCGTCAGTGGGCACGTACTGTCAAGTTCCTTGAGGCAGAGTTTCTCGTATGTGATGAACGTAATTGTCGATCAGCTTGTGTCCTGTTAGCGCGTCAGAGCCGTGTAAAAAATTGTTTTATTTTCTTTGTAGATTTGTAATCATCTTGACAATACAGTTATTATTCTGTGAATTAGTCATAACTACAAGTAACCGTAATTAGTTTAGCATACAATTTATTCCAAGTATTATGATAAACGTGCTTTTTTTCAAAAATTATTTCACTTTCTCCTTTAATTTTAAAAATCCAAATTCTTCCAAGTAATAAATCTTATCTAGATATCCAAATCTGTTAAAAAATTATACATTAGAGTTTAAAGGACTTTTTGTACTTTTATTTTAGACAAATACATTGTGTAATGTATACATACCCATTATGATTTATTATTTCAATAAAAAAATACTATGTTACTTGTATACTAGGAAATTGTTCCAATAATTATATTGAGAAATGTTAATTGTTAAAAACATATATCTGCACTAACAGAGTAGAATAACCCATCAGTATAGAATGCTTTAGATGTGATTGCTTCTTAGTTTGGGACGAAAATGGGACAGAAACAAATTTTTTTTAAATTTCATCTGTTTTCTAAAATCGCACATCTTACATTTTTATTTTTGAATATCAAAGTCGTTATCAGTGACCCCAATAACACCTTTAACAATTTTTTGACGAATTTTAGCAGTTAAGAAATTTTTTTTTCCACCATACTGGATCCGCCATTTCGAATTTTGGTTATCTTATTGCAAATTTGTAATCAGCGACCCTAAAAACCCCTATAATACTTTTTTCACAAATTTTGCAAATTAAAAAATTTTGGGTCCTTCATATTGGATCAGCCATTTTTAATTCTGGTTATATAATCTCAAATTCGTAATCAGTGATCCTAAAAACCCATATAAGAGTTTTTTTACAAATTGAGCCGATTGAAAAAATTTTTGTTTGCCATATTAGATCCGCTATTATAAATTTTGGATATCTGATTGCAAATTCGTAATAAACGACCCCAAAAACCCCTAGAAAAGTATTTTTACTATATACTCTACCCCCGTAGAAAACACAGTCGTAAAAATAATAGATAAGCATGTATTTTTTGGAGATTCTGGAGACTATAAAAAATAACAAAAATCCTTAATGAAAAATATTGCCAGAGGAATTGTTAAAGAAGTAGATTAAATAAGAAAAAAAAAAAAAACGTTAGATTACTTTAAAACTCTGGCCGGAAAGTTGATTAAAAACAAAAAAGTTACTTTCTCCCCACTGTGCGCCGCCGTTGTCACCTTGCTGCCAGATCGCGTGATAAAAGATATAGTTCACCGTGCATTCAGTATTCTTGATCTCTTGCTTGGTAGCAGGGCGCATTAATCCTAAACAGAGGTACTCGCTTATAAATTCCGTGTAGCTTGCTTAGAGCTCTTGATCCCTCTTTATCCTCCAGTGCGTCAATTGCAGAGCTCTTCGGGCCTGTGGCGGGCTATCCCCGATGAGCTCCAGTCCTCCTTTTTTGATTGACAGTGGAATAATGTAAGGTACGACACTGTCTCTGGAATGATGCTGGGAGTAAAGATTCTCGCAGTCCGTGAAGACTGAAGGGACTCGATGCTCATAAGGAGTCTCTTAGATGGCCCAGAACCTCTGCATGAGTCCGACGAGCTGTTCGTGCCCGAGCTGTTGGTGCCAGGGTTATGAGTGTTGCTCGGGAATCTGAAATGTGGTCATACTTAGCAGAGACGCTAAGGATAAACCGTTCTGTGCTCCTGTCACTATCCATCCAAGTACTGTTCTCTGAGCTAGTAATATACTGCGTTAGACGACATTAAATCAAATAGTCTAAGTGTACGCATTGATTCCGATGACGGCATCGACTCTGTAAGGCTTTGAAAAGTCAGGATCAGCGAGCTTCAATCCGTGGAAAAGAATGCAGAGGTCATTGTGTAGAACTTAAGCAGATGTCATAAAGCCAATATTTTGTAGCGTATGTGCTACGATCGAAATACTAATACCTGCCCCAAGTGCGCAAATAGTGAACTAAGTGCGGGTCCCTAATAAGCTCTTGGTAGTTCTGGCAACGCCAGAGTTTAAAACGGCGGCTTTCTCGAGCCACAATCCGATTTTACGGGCCCGGCGGAAAGTTAAAAAAGTAGACTCCAAGTATGAATCCAACAAGGTAAGTGTGCTCCCTCGGCGCCTGCATTTATCTCTCAGTTTAATGATAGCAGTAGACAAGAAGCCTAGTCAGGACGACTCCTCGTCGAGCGCAGGTTAGGCTCCGTAGTCAAAGCTCTTGTCCTGCCTAATGATGTTTATGATAAGACGATATTGCTCTTCTATTAATGATGATGCTAAATAGAATAATATTGATAATAATGATGACAATAATGATGATTATGATTATGATAATAATAATCATGATGATATTCTTACAGATAATAGATTTAATAATGATGATAAAAATAATAATGATCTAAATAATAATGTTAATGATGATGATATTTACGATGACAAATACGATGATGATAATAATGTTAAAAATGATTTTTATGATAATGACGGTAATGATAATAATGATGATAATAACGATAATGATAATAATTTGAAAGATATTGTTGATCAAAATAATGCTAGTGATGATGATAATTACGTTACTTAAGATAAAAATAATAAAGGTAAACATGATAATAATGATAGTAATAATAATGATAATTACGAGGATCATGATAAAGATCATAATGGTAATAGTGATGATAATAGGGATTATGATGCGAGTTAAGATGATGATCAAAGTGCCAATAAGGATAATAATAAAGATACCGATACTGAGAAGAGCATTGTAGATCTTGCTAATAGTTATAACGATAGTAATGATAATGATAGTTACGATGATGATGACAATAATCATAGTAATAGTACAGATTATAATTATAATTATGATGATAGTCATGATGATGTTGACGATAAAGTTGATGATAATGATAATGATGATAATCATAAGGATAAAAATAACGATTATAATAATACAAAAAATGCTCATCAAAATAACACTTATAAAAATAATGACATTGATGGTAATAATGATAGAAATTATTATGACGATGAATATAATGATGATGATTCCAATAATGATGATGATAACGAGCATGATGATAATAACATTAATGATAATGTTAATGATTATGACGACAAGAAAGATGATGATGATACAGTTGCTGAATGAAGTATTGTGCAGGAGGATAGTAATGATGATGATGATAATGAAGACGATAAAGATAATAATTATGTTAATAACGATGACAAAGATGATTACAGTGATGATAATCGGGATAATGATGGCGATAATGGTATTGTAATGTTATTGGTAATGAACATCAAAATGCTTACCATGATGATAATTAAGATAATGAATATAATGGTGATGATGATTGTTCACTCAATGACTCATAGTTGCTTGTAGTACATGGCGGGGATAGGTCTATTTATTTTTAAATATATGACTTAACAGGAAAATCTCTTACACTCGTAGTAGATTCTCGGTGTACAGTAATGATGATGATGATGATCATAATGATGATGATAATAATAAAAGAGAAGATAAAAATGACGATGATAATGTAAATGATGACAATTATTATAAATTACGATAAATTGATTATGATAAATAACATGATGACGAGAATGTTAATAATATTGATCATGATATTACTGCTAAAAATAAGTATAAAAAAAAATCTGACGATGATAATAATGATGATGTTGATGATGCTTATAAGAAATATAATAATGATAAGAATGATGATGATAATAATGATCAAAATGATGATAATAGTAGTGATCATGAAAGGATGAGAATGGAAGTAATGATCATCATGATAAAGATGATAATGTTAATTATGATCGAACTAATGATGAATTATAATGATAAAAGGAATAATAATCAAGATTAGGATAATAATAATAATGATAATGATAATGATGGTAATGATAAAAATTATTATTTTGACCGTAATGAAGATAATAATGATGATGATAATGATTGTTATAATCATGATGATATTAATAATAATAACAATGATTCTAATGTTACTTAATGACGACGATAATAATGATGATGATGAAGATAATGATGATAAAGAAGATGACGATAATGTAATAATGATAATGATGATAAGGATAATTATAATAATCCCAATAGTAATAATGATAATGATCATGATGATAATGGTAATAATATTTGAGATGATGATGGCCATTACGATTAAGATAATGATGGTGATTGATACGAAAAAACTAATAATAATTATTATGTTGATGATGATATTAATCATGATGATGATAGTTATGATAATGATAAGGATGAAGTTAATGATAATAATGATTGTGAGGAATATAGTGATGATGATAATGATGATAATGACAATAATGAGAATAATGATAATGTTACAGATAATCGAGATGTTAATAATGATTATGATAATGATTATCATAATAATGTTGTTAAAAATGGCGATGATGATGATACTAATAATGTAGATGATGCTTATGATAATGATGATGATGATGGTGTTTGATATAACAATGATGATGACAATGTTGACGATGATGATAAAAATTTTAATAATAATAAAGCTACTGTTAATGATTATTTTAATGATGATATTAGTGATTATGATAATATTAAGAATAAAGATGATGATAGTGATGATGATAATAATTATGATGATAATAATAATTATGATGATAATAATTATGATGATAATAGAAATGATAACGATAATGATAATAAAAAAGATTATGATGATAACGATAATAATGATGTCGACGATGATCATGATGATAATGAAAATGATATTATTGATGATAATAATGCTGACAATAATAGGTATGATTATAATTATAATGACAATAATCATGATGATAATGAAGACACTGATGATGATAAATGTTGCTGATGATAATAATGACGATTTTGATTATGGTAAAGATGCTGATTAGACGAAACTTGAGGATAATAATGATAATTATCATTATAATGATGATGATGATAACGATAGTGATGATGATGTTACAGATATTTATGATATTGATCACGATGATATTGATGATGATAATTATGAAAATGATAGATGCAATGATAATATTAATGTTTGAGATAATAATGATAATGATAACGTTGCAGATAATAAAAATGAGAATGAAGATGATGTAAATGATCGAGATGATGATTTTGACCATAATAAAGATGATAATGATAATGATTATTATTTTTATAATCATGATAATGTTAATGGTAATAACATTGATTTTAGTGATCATACTGATGATGATGATGATGATAATGATAATAATGATGTTGATGATGATGCGGATAATAAAAATAATGTTAATGATTTCGTTAATTCTAAAAAGAATAATGATGATTACGATGATGATATTGACGATAACATAATTATAATATAAAATACGATGCTAATAATGATTATAATAATGATAATTATAATGATAACGATTTTAGGAACAGTTATGATGATAATAATATTAATGTAGATATTGACATTGATAATAACGATGATGATGATGACAACAACGTAGATAAAAATATTGATGACGATGATAATATTAATGATGACGTTAAAATTATTATAATAAAAATCGTCATGCCGACGATGATGATGATTATGACGACAATGTTGAAAATATTGCTGATTAGAAAAAAATGATAATAATAATTATAATCAAGCGAATGATGAAGATAATGATAATAATTATGATAATGATGAATATAAAGATGAATATAATAATCATAATGATGATGATGATGACGATAAAGATGCTTATTAGAATAATGAGAAGGATGATACTGATGATAATGGTAATGAAGATGACAGCGACGATGATAATATTGTTAACAATGACGAAAATGATTACAGTGATGGTAATAATGGTAATAATGATGTCGACGATGAAGATGAAAATAATTATTCTGATTACGACTATAATAATGAAAAGTATTATGATAATAATGATAATGATGATTATAATGATGATAATAATAACTCTGACGATAATATGGATGATAATGATAATGATGATGATAGTGATGCTTATCAGGATAACAATGATGATGATTGTCATGATAAAGAAAATGATGATGATATTAAGTATGATGATGATGGCGATGCTGTGTTTATGATATAAAGCATGATGTTGATGATGATGATAATAATGATAATCTGAATGATGACGACGTTGAAAATGGTAATGATTTCGATAATAATAATGTTGATAATGCAAATGAGACTGATAGTGATACTTATAATATTAATAATAATGAAAATAATAATAATAATGAGAATGATAATGATTATGACGATACAAATGCGATAATGATGATAATAATTTTGACGACGATTAGAAGAATGATGTTAAAGATGATAATGATAATGTTAATGACGATATTGATGATGATTATCATAATGACGGCAATATAAATGATTAAAATAATGAAGATAATGATGATGATCATCGTAATGATAAGAGTAATGATAACGATGATGAAAATGATATTATAGATGATTAGAATGACAACGATCATAATAATAAAGACGATGATAACGATTATGATGTTAATGATGATTATGATGATGATACTAATCACCGTTATAATGATGATGATCATAATAATAATAATGATGATAATGATAATATTGATGACGATGGTGATAACAATTATAATGATTACGATGATAAAGGAGAGGATGATGACAATGATTATAGTGATTATAATTACGATAATGATGCTGATGTTATTTATGATGATGATGATGATGATAATGATGATGATAAAGATGATATTGATTATAATGACGATCCTGATGTTGATAGTGCTGAAGATGCCGATTAGAAGAAAATCGAGGAAAATAATGATAATTATGATTATAATGATGATGATGATAATGATGATGATGATTATATTTATGGTGATGATCATGTCTCAGATATTAATGATGACGATCACGATGATAATGATGATGATAATAATGACAATGATAATAACGATGATGATTTTTATTTTAAAGATAATAATGATGATAATAATGTAACAGATGATAAAAATGAGAATAAAGATAATGTACATGATAAAAATGATAATTTTGACGATAATAAAGATAATAATGATAATGATTATAATTTTTATAATCACAATAATGTTAATGATAATAACAATGATTCTTATTATCGTAATGATGATGATGGTACTGATGATGATAATTATATTGATGATGATGATGATGATGATGATGATGATGATGATAATGCAGATGAGAAAAATGATGTTAATTATATTGACAATTCTTAAGTGTGTAATGATGATAACGATAATGATAATAATGACGATAAAATGATTATAATAATATCATTATGAAGGTAATGATGGTAAAAATAATAATCATATTGATGACGATGTTAAGAACAGTTATGATGATAATAATATTAATGTAGATAATGCTATTGATGATAACGAGGATAATCATAATGATGATAATAACGTTGATAATGAACATTATGACAACTATGATGTTGATGATGATAACGTTGATATTATTATAATAAAAATCGTTATGCCGACGATAGTGATAATTATGACGATAACGTTGTTAATAATGCTGATTAGCGAAATAATGATAATAATGATGATAATGAAGCAAATAATAAAGATAATAATAATGACAATGATTATAATGATAAAAATATTGATCATAATGATGTTGATTAAGACGATAAAAATGCTTATTAGAATCATATGCAAGATGATACTAAAGATAATGATTATAAAGATGATAACAACGATGATGATGTTGTTGACGATGACGAGAAGGATTAAGGTGATGATAATGATGATAATGATGACGACGACGATGGAGGTATTCTAATAATTCTGATTACAACTATAATGATGACAAGTATTAAAATAATTATGATGATAATGATTTTAATGATGATAATAGAACGCTGAGAATAATATCGATGATAATAATAATGATAATGATGGTGATGCTTATCAGAAAAACGATCATGATAATAATTATGATAATAAAGAGTATGATGATGATATTGAGTGAAATGATGATGACGATGCTGTGTTTATGATATAAAACATGACGTCGATGATGATGATAATAATGATAATCATAGTGATGACGATGTTAAAAATTGTAGTGACTTCAATAATAATGTAGATAATGCCAATGAGACTGATAGTGATAATCATGATAATAATAATAATGCAAATAATGATAATAATAAGAATAATGATGTTGATGACGATACTAATGACGATAATGATGATAATAATTTTGATGACGATGAGAATAATGATGGTAAAGATAATAATTATAATGTTAATGACAATGATGATGATGATTATCATAATAATGATGATATAAATTATCAAAATAATGAAGATAATGATGATGATTATGGTAATGATAATAGTAATGACAATGATGTTGATGATGATATTATAGATGATTAGAATGATAACGATGATAATATTAATGACGGTGATGATTATCATGATGTTAATTATGATGATAAAGTTACTGATTAATGTTATAATCATATTATTCATAATAGTAATAATGATGACAATGATTATATTGATCATGATGGTGATGACGATGATAATGATTATGATGATAAAGAGGATGATGACAGTGATATTATTGATTATAATTATGATAATGATGCTGATTATGTTTATGATAATGATTATGATGATAAAGATGATAACACAGTACCACAAAATTTTTTTTTTCATGCGGGTCACTACACACAGTGTTCTATATGTTTTTCGGGTCGCTTTTTACGATTCCAGTGTTACTTTTGTGCGATTGGCTAGCCTAACCTCAAAAATTACGAGAATATAAAAATTTTAAGACTACATTTAGTACTATAGTGGATTAAAATTATGATACATTATTGCCTTTTTTGCTAAAGCTATTTAGCTATATCGTCTCTCTGCTAGCTTTTTACCGTAAAAATTATCAACATAACCTAATAATACTGTTTGCCATTAGTAAATCTCAAAAACGAACCCAATAGCTTGTTTGGTGTGACCTCTAATGATTACCTTTGATGTGAACATTTAGAATATCCTATAAACTTGTAAGGTTGATTTTTATAAAATATAATATTTTATTAAATATAGTTTTTTAATGTCAATACCCTTTTTGCCTAAATTTTTTCACCACATTCTTCCAGAAACAAAGTTTTTTACCTCATAGCTTCTAAACTTAACCTCCAAAGATCAAAAAAATTTGCCTTTGGTCAGTTTAAGCAGGCTACGGGGTCAAAAACTTTTTTTCTCGGAGAACGTGGTAAAAAAATTTAGGCAAAAAGGGTAGTGACATTAAAAAATTATATTTAATATAATATTATATTATATAATAATCATCCTTACAAGTTTATAAGATATTCTCAATGTTTGGTTAGAGACAACAAAGAAACATATTTCAGGCTTAGGCTTGACGACTACAGGGCTAGCATGCTGCAGACTAGATAGCAATAAATCTTTAAATGTATATCTTACTGTCTATTAAGTTTTTCAGCGTTTTTATCTTCAATTCATAATATTTTTTAATGTTGGGTAAGGGGCCCAGAAGCTAATGATAAAGGTATTCGTGTGTTTCATAAAGTACTTGGATTGACAGGGCTACGGAGATCGAAAGGTCACATCAAACAAGCTATCGGGTTCGTATTTAAGATTCACTAATGACAAACGGTATTT
Source organism: Copidosoma aretas (assembly GCA_030522625.1). Taxonomy (NCBI): domain Eukaryota; kingdom Metazoa; phylum Arthropoda; class Insecta; order Hymenoptera; family Encyrtidae; genus Copidosoma; species Copidosoma aretas. The sequence continues at coordinate 17,700 of JAPYYV010000025.1, read as the reverse complement.
TAAGGTTAGGTTGATCATTTCTACGATAAAAGGTTAAAAGAGAGACGATATAGCTGAATAGCTTTAGCTAAAAAGGCAATAGTGTATCAGAATTTGAATCCACTATAGTACTGAATGTAGTCTTAACATTTTTGAATTTTCGTAATTTTTGAGGTTAGGTTAGCCAATCCTACAAAAGTAACACCAGAATCGTAATCAGCGACCCAAAAGACATATAGAACACCAAGTGTAGTGTCCCGCACAAAAAAAAATTTTCGTGTTCTTGTGTGATGATTAAAAGACGATTATAATGATGATGAAATTCATTAAGGGCTAATGGTGTTGATGATAATAACGATAATAATCAGGATAATGATAAAGATGCTGATTAGAAAAATGTGCAAGATGATACTGATAATGATGATGATTATAATGATAACGATTATGATGACGATAATGATGATGACGATAAAGAAAATTATGATGAAGATGCTAAATAGAAACATATTTTTGATGATAATGATGATAATGATAAGAATAGTGATGATGATGATAATGATAATGATAATGATGTTACAGATAATAAAGATGTTAAGGATGATGATGATAATGCCGATCACGATGATAAACATGATCATGGGGATGATGACGATGATAAATACGATGATGGTGTTAATGTTAAATATGATAATAATGATGATAATGGTAATAATGATGATGATGATAACGATGATGATAGTAATTTTACAGATGATAATGATACAAATGATGATAGTGATGATGGTGATAATCATGATGATAATACTAATCGCTGTTAAAAAGATGATGGTTAGGATGATAATAGTAATGATAATGATGATGATGACAGTAATAAGAACGATAATGATAATGATGATGACGATGATGAAAAAAGTGACGATGATGATGATGAAGATGATGATCATGACGAAGATGGCGATGACGATGATAATGACCGGGATGATGAATAATAGGACAATTACAATAATCGTGATGATATTCATCATGATAATGATGCTGATGATGGTAATGATGATGAGGATGATAAAGATAATAAGTATTATAATGACAACGATAATGATAATTATGACATTGATGAAGGGTAAATGATGTTGATGATAATAACGAAAATCATGTTAATGATGATACTGATGCTGATTAGAATATTATTAGGGGGAACATTAGGGTCAAATGCTCGTAATGATGCTACATTTAATATTATGTCAAGAGAGTCAATAAAATTTCATCATACGATTGCTGCACTGGTCTTGAACAAACTTAGTCACCTATTGCCGAGAAGCTTAGTTTAAAGTACTTCTCAGCTTCACATTTGGATTATTGACCTTGCCAATCCTTGATTTTCCAAGCCAAAAAAAATTGACCGCATTTTTGAAGCAGATGTCTACCCCTTGATATTACCAGGCAGTGTTATTTAACATCCTGCTCAGGCACCAATCGCGCAAAATTTAGTTTTCGGCTGGCTAATGACCGGTTCTACTCTGGAAATACAAAGTTCTTGTAACTTATCTTAGGTCCAAGCCTTTTATACGTACACAGAGGAACTAGGGTCAGATCCGTTGTTAAAATTTTGGGAAATAAAGGAAGTGCTTCGTAAATCTTTGCTGACTCCAGACGAACAGTACTGTGACGATCACTTTTTTCGATCATATAACCGCCACTGAGATTGTCGTTTTGTCTCACGATGACGATTTAAGGGCAGTCCTTCATTTAATAGTTCGCGTGATGTGGCTGTCACCTGCCTTTTTCGTGGCAAAAAAAGACCTTAGCGCAATTTCACGCTATTAAAGTCGTACAGTGCTTTCATAAAAAAATATTTGGACTTGCGTTACATGCAAAACGTTCCACCTGAAGAGCTTAACTATCTCTTCTTTCATGTGCCACATCACAGATTAGTAAAGAATGACAACTTTAAGTAGGTACGCGTAGTCGTTAACGCATCACAAAAGGCTTCGAATAATCTGTTCTTGAATAAGTCGTTATTACCGAGGCCTGAACTACAGGTTGATATTACGATGATTTTAACTCCCTGATGATTTTAAATATGTTTTTAACGGTAGCATTGTAATGATGTTCTGATAGATACTTGCCAATCTTTGAGACTGCGATTGATAAATAATTTCATGGCACCCTAACTCCTCACGGGCTATCATGGACTTCAGGTACCTTACCGTTACCTACGGCACAGCCTTAGCACCTTTCCTGGTGCTTTGGGTGAAGCAGCAGCTGGCCACGGATGGTTCTTTGAATAACCTTTTTGCATCTGAGATCCTGTGACACCAACTGTACGTTAATGATATTTTCTCAGGAGACGATAACATCAACGTCGCCAAGGAGCGCAGAGATCAGCTGATTCAACTCCTTGATAAGGCAGGAATGTCTCTGGGGAAATATGCCTCCAATGACGCAAAAATACTAGAAGGTATAGTATTTAGAGCTACAGAGGAGATCGATTTATAAGTAAACGAGGTAATATCCGTCTTAGGTATTAAATGGTTTACTATCGATGATTGTTCTATATTCAAAGCTTCAATAGAAAAATTAGAGTTTGAATACACAAAACGTTCAGTTCTGTCTCAAATCGCTCGCTTGTTTGATCCCCTTGGGTGGATTTCGCCAATAGTCGTTACTGAAAAAATCATACTGCAGGATGTATTGTTAAGCGATTTGGATTGGGATGCACCTGTTTCTGATGATCTCTTGCAACGATGGTCGAAATTTAGCAGCGATCTCAACGATAGCACTTTAATCCGAATACAAAGGTGGATTGGTTCTACGCAGAGGGAAGTATAGCATTTATATGAACTTACTTACTCCTCAAACAGGTATATGCGGCAGTAGTACATGCTGTAATACCAAGCTGCCCCGCTTCTTTTTTAATAGCTAAGTCAAAACTTGCTCCAACGAAAGTGGAGACGCTTCCAAGACTAAAGCTCTGCAGCAAAACGCTGTTAGTCAGGTCAGTCAAGCGCATAATTGATGATATCGGATATCAAACTGCCGAAATTACCTATTGGACTGACTTAAGTGTGGTAATTAAGTGACTAAAGAGCCTCCCGTCAAGATGTTCGATCAAGCCTCGCCGTTTCCAAAGGATGTTGCTGATACTTTAGCCATGCAAGGTACAAAGTGGTTCTTCATCCCTCCTCCACGATAGGCTTTAAAAACTGCAGAACGCAGCTTTAAACACCACTTTTTTAAGTGATCGGCCAATCGCGACTCAAAAATAAAGAACTGTCCACTTTTGCCTCCAAAATCAAGGCCTCCCTCAACTCCAGGCCACTGTGCCCCTTCAGCAGCAAGGTTGCAGGTAATGTGACGCTTATACCAGCGCATTTTGTCGCAGGATCTTCGCTGCTGATGTAGCAGGGACATTACGATAAAGACACGTAGTTTTCAAGCTTGGAAAACAGATAGAGGCTAGAAACAGATCGTCGTAATGCTTTCTAAGACGTATGAAAGAAAGAGGTATTGCAACATCGTTTGCTAAGGACCAAATGGATGAAGCCCCTACCTAATTTGCAAAATAACGATATTGTCGTTGTGAAAGATGATGATGAAATTGATTATAATGATGCATATAATGATGGTAATGCTAATGCTGATGATCATAATAACGTTGATAATGATGATTTTGATGATGATTATAAGGATAATGATGATGATAATAATGATGATAAGAATGATAATAATTCTAATAATAATAGTAATGATGATAGAAATAATAATTATTAAGATAACAATGATCATGATGATGTTATTGATGATGATAATAATGATAAAGATAACGTTAATAATGATAATAATGATGATTATGATAATGATAATGTAGATTATAATTATAACAAAGATAATAATAATAATAATGATAATAATACTGATAGTCAGTATGATGATTATAGAATTGATGATATTAATGATGATAATTGTGATGAAAATGATGATTCTGACGCTCATAATGATGATAATGATATTGTAGATAATGATAATGATGACAAGAATGATGATGACGTTGATCATAATAATGATATTGATAACGATGATAATGATCATGATATTTATAATGATGATATCAATGATTAGATTAATGTCGATTATTACCATAATGATAATAATTATAATGATGACAATAATCACGGTCATAATGAAGATAATTGTGATAATAACGATAATGATAATGATTATATCAATGATAAGAATAATGATTATTATGTTGAAAATGATGATGATTACATTGACAATAATCGTGATGATAATGATGTTAATGATGATAATATTCAAATTAATGATGATGTTACAGACAATAAAAATGATAATGATTATAATGATGATGATCACGATTTAAATGATGTAGAAGATGATAATGACGATAATCAATTCGATAATAATATTAATGTTAATGATACTAATGATGATGATTATGGTTGTAAAGATGATAATGATGACTATGATAATTATAATTTTAAAGATAATAATGATAAAAATTATCATAGTGATGATCGTGATGATGATGAAGATAATGATAATAATGGCCATGATTATGATAATGATTAAAATAATCACTATAATAATCGAATTAATGATCATAATGATGATAATACTGATAACCATGATGATGATAACAATAAGGATAGTAAAATTGTTGATTATCATAATGTCAAGATGATAATAATGATGATTATAATGATTTGCTAAGATAAGCTTGAAAATGTTTTTACTGATGATAAGAATTATAATAATGATTATAACAATGATGATGATGATGATGACGCTAATAGAAAAAAATGATGATTATGATTATGATGATAATAGAGAGAATAATGATGATAATGATAACGATGATGATAAGGATAAAATTTATGATTATATGTTGAAGATTATAATCATTACAAACATGATAAAGATGTAAATAATGACGATGACGCTTATCATAATAATAATAAGAAAATAAATGAATATGATGACTATGATGATAATGCTAAGGATGATGATAAGGACGATGATGTGAGTTAAAAAAATAATCATGATAGCGATAATGATTATAATAATGATAATGATGACAATAAAGATGATGATAATGATGATAATAACGAAAATGATAACGATAATAATGATAATAACGATCATGCTAACGATGATGACATTGATGATAAAGATGACAATGAGGATAATAATGACGATAATGATGATAATTATGATAATGATGATGATGATAATAATGATTATATCTACGATAACAATTATGATAATAACAATTGTCATAAGCATTGCTGAAGCTATCAATGATGTTGATAATAATGACGATAATGATGGTGATACGGATTAATATAATAATCAGAATGATAATAATGATGGTGTTGATGATAATGATAAATTTAATGATGTTAATAATTTTGATAAGAATGAAAATAATGATACCAAAAATGATAATGATCCTGATGCTGATAAAAAAAATGATACTGATGATGATTATGACTGTAAAGAGAATAATGATAATAATAATAATGATAAAGATAGTAATGATTATGATGATGATGATATTAATGGGGACCATGATGATAATAATATAATTAATGATAATAAAAATGATAGTAATGATAATAACGATTATAATGACGGTAATGAAAAACACGATAATGATGGTAATAATGATGGAATGATAATAATAATGATCATGATGATACTGATAATGATGATAATAATGATGATTATGATAATGATGACGATAAAGATCTTAATGAATATATTGACGAATATAACGTTGATGATAACAATTATCGTAAACAACGCTGAAGATATTAATAATGTTGATGATACTGTCGTTGATGATGATGATGATGATAAAGATGATGATTATGATAATGATGACGATAGAGATCTTAATGAATATATTGACGAATATAACATTGATGATAACAATTATCGTAAACATCGCTGAAGATATTAATAATGTTGATGATACTGTCGTTGATGATGATGATGATGATGATAAAGATGATGATTAGGATATTAATAATGATGATGATAACGATGATAATGATAAAATTGATGATGATATAAATGATGATGATAAAGATCATGATTATACAGAGAAGAATGATAATAAATATAATAGTGATAATGATAATAATAATAATAAGAATAACGATGATCATGATGATATTGATAATGATAATAATAACGTTGATGATATTAACGACAATTATGGTGATAATGATAAGGATGCTGATAATAATGATAGTGTTTATAAAGATAATAATGATGGAAATGATGATAATTCTCATTAAAAAAATAATAACGATATTAATTAAGGATGTAAAGAGAATAAGGATGGTAATGATGGATAGATTACGATATAATTATAATAAAAAAAATCATTATGCCGATTATGCTGATAATAATAATGAATTTTTGAATAACATTGTAAAAAATTAATAACGATTAAAATAATAATGTAGATAATTTTTATGTTGGTAATGATGTTGATACGGATGATGATGATGATAATAATATAGATAATGATGATAATGATGATACTACTTTTAAAAAAATGATCATAATGATGATTATGATAGCATAGAAAATAATGACGATAATGATGATATGAATGATAAAAATATAATAATGAAAAAAATGGCAAAGATGATAATAGTAATAATGATAATGACGATACCATTGATGTTAATGATGACATTGATGATGATGTAAATGATGTTGATGATAATGATGATGATAATGATGATAATGAAGATAATAATGATGATGATAACAATCATGTACATAATGGTAATGTTGACAGTGATGATGATGACATTGATAATAATAATATTGACTGTATGATTATATTATTGATGATGATGCTTTTAATAATAATGTTGATGACGATAATGACAATGACAAAGAAGAAGATGATTATGATGATAATGATCATAGTGATTATAATTATTATCATGATAATAATAACAATGATAATGATGATGATGATAATAATAATTATAATAATGACGATTTCGATGACAATAATGCTAATAATGATGATTACAATGCCAAGGATAATGAAAGTGATTATGATAATGAATATAAAGATATAATGATGATAAAGATCATGATTACAATGGTGATGTTTATTAGAAAATTGATCATGATGATATTAATGTAAATGATAATAATGGTGATGGTAACAGTAACGATGATGATGAGGATACTGACGACAATGATGATGATAGAGATAATAGTACTAATAATGTAGATGATAACGTCAATAATGTTGTTGATAAAAAAGATTCAGATGAATAATATGATGATTATTAGAATAATGATAATGATTTTATTCATTGTTGTAGTGATACTGACAGTAATAAGGATGATCATGATGATTATTATGCTGACAATGATAATAATAATGATGATGATGGTGATGATGATGATTATGATAATGATAACGTATCTGATAATAATGCTCCTGACGATTAAGATATTGATGCCATTTTTAATGTTCATAAAAACAACTTTTAATGTTAATAATAATGATGATAATGATGATATTAAAGATTATAATCTTAAAGTTGTTGAAGATGATTAGGAAACTAATGATGATGGTAATGGTGATAATACTAACGATGATGTAGATTTTAAATATAATGATAAGGATAAAGCTGACGATGGTGATAATAATGATGATGAGTACGATACTGATGATGATAATCATCGTTATGATAATAATAATGATGATGATGATGATAATGATAGTGATGATGATGATTATAATGACGTTGATAATATTTATGATTTCGATAAGCATAATTATGACTGTTATGATAATGATGATGCTCTTCATGATAATATTAATGATCCTAATAATAACGAAAAAAGTTATGATGTTACTAATGATAATACAGATTATAATGATAATAATGATCATGTTGATGATAATAATAATGATAATAATTATAATGATACTGATGATTATAATGATGACAATGATTATAATAATGATAATGATGATATTAATAATGATTATAATAATGATAATGATAATGATAATAATAATATTATTAATGATGATAATGTAATCGTTGATAATTGTAATTCTGACGATGATGCTGATAATAGTGATAATGATACTAATAATGTCGATGATAATGTTAATGACGTTGTTGATAATATAGATCATTTTAAGTATTATAATGATGACTACAATAAGTATTCGGATAATAATAATAAAGATAATGAAACTGATGGTAATGAGGATGATGATGATGATAATGTTGATGATATTGATGATAATAATGATGATGATGGTTACGGTGATAATTCTGATGATGATGATTATGATAATCATGCTACTGACGATAATAATATTGATGACATTTATGATAATATTTATAATGCTCATGATAACGTTAATAATTATGATCATAATAATAATACTAAAGATGCTAATAAAGATATCGATAAAGATAATTATGATATTGATGATAATAGTGAGAGTTATGATGATAAATATGATGAAGATCATCAAGATAATGATAATGATGATATTGATAATGATGAAGCTTACAATAACGATGATGATCACGATGAGTATGAAACTAATAATTATAGTTATGAAAATGATAATGATGATGATAATAACGAGAATGTTGATGATGTAGATAATTATGATAATGATTATGATTATGATGATGATTATTTCGATACTGATGATGATGACAATGTTAATGATGTTGAAAATAATGATGATTCTAATGACGATTATAATGATGATTATGATGTGCTATAATCTTCATGATGATGGTGATGATGACAACACTGACGATGCTGATGAAGATCATAATGATAATAATGATGTTAAAGATGATGTTTATTTTAATGATAATGATAATGATGATGATAATATGATGATAATAATGAGGATGATGGTGATGGTAATGAAAATGATAATGATAATACATTGATATTGCTAATGATTTGGATAATGACGTTGATGATAATGGCGATTATCTCGCCTATATAAATAACAATTATGATGATTTTGATGATAATATGATGTTGATGATGATAAGGATGATAACATTCAATATAATAACGAATATTGTGCTTATCGTTGTTAGGTCCGTACTTGAAGATAAAGGGAGGACGTCGTGCACTATAGCAACAAATAAATTTTTTTTATTTGTTGAGAACTAGTCGTTGACTCCAGAATCTTATTTTGCTCGCACTAAGTATATTCTTTCTGAAGTGTTGTTAGCTTGACACTACAGTGTTAAATGACCGTAGAGCTGTGTAGGTACTGTATGTATTGAATATAAAAGTGAGGCGAGTGTCGGCTAATATGTCACCGATTACTACACTTAATGCATTTTTCTTCTGTTATCTCACGTCCTTGTGAAGTATTCGTCTTTAGTTAGATTTCTGGGAAGTTAATTAAATACATTATATGTTTAATTGTAATCTTAACTAAAAAGATTAATATGCTAAATGTGTCCTGCTAACAACGAAGTATCTTTTTTATGAGTTAAGATAAAATTTAAAAACTATAATTTCTTTCCAAATACAAAATAAATGTAAAATACAAAAATTGATAATGTATTCGAATTAGCGGGTACAATCAATTATTTCTTAAGGTAAGATGTTGCTTACAATACTTATACTTAAACTTACTTGAGTAACGCTAGTTGAACAACTGCTAGCGCTTACGCAGTCGAAAGTTCTTTCGTGGATGATCGTAGAGCCAAATCAAAAATGACACTAACACATTTGATACTAGATAGATGGTAGAATTCTTTTTAACTTCGGAAATTCTTTTCAACGCTTTTTCTGCTTGTACCACGTCTCTGATATTTACTTTAATATTACGGATTGTTTCGCTGACACAAGATCTAGTAATACTACTTATATTTTCTAATATCAGGCTAAAATGTTGCATTGTTTTACTCTGCCTAAACGGGGCTCGATAAATTTTTAAAGACTTACTCTCGTTTATTAAAACGAATCTGAACACTACTTATAATCTTAAAAGTCAAGAATAAGTGAGTTGGACTGTGCTTTATACACTGACTAAATGCGCTCGAGAGATTTCTAAATAATAACTTTTGTTTAGACAGGTCGCGATCGAACGCTTAAATTTCTGCAGTTACTTAGAATTTGCTTGACAGAACAGTGAAGGTAAAGAATGGTACGCGGGAAGAGCTTTTGTACTCTTACACAAAAAAAGGGCAAGTCAAGTTGATATTTGACCTAATAATCGACGCATTTCAGTTAATACTTAATTCAAAACAAAGATCGATGGTTAAGATGGCTGATCACTTGCACTTTAAGCGCGTATTGATTTCGAAAGAATGTCTAAAAACCTTAATTAACAGAATCGATTCCGAATCCTATAAATCTCAAAGTTCTAAAGCAGAGGTTTTGCAAACTATGGCGTAAAGCTGATAGCTTGCATTTTAACATAGGAGAATTCGCAGTCAATAGTACAAAATTAAAAATACATTTACATATACTCTTATACAAAAGCCCACGTGTGACCCTAATATACTTGGATACATGAAACAGGATATAACATAATGATAACAATAATGATAAACTTGATGATAATGATGATGATTATTATAATAATGATGATATTGATGATGATGATAACGATGAGGATGATGACGATGACGATAATGTCGATTGATCATGACAATAATAATGATGATAATGATTATAATAAAGATGATGATAATGAAAATGATAATTATTATAATGATGAGTAAGATGATGATAATAATTAATATTATAATAATAATAATATTGATGCTGATAATAATCATGATAATGAAAATGTTGACTATGATGATGATTAATATGATAATAATGATAATGATGATGATAGTAAAGATAATGACAGTAATAATAATAATGATAATTATAATGATGATAATAATCATGAAAAGAATCATAATCATGACAATGACGATGATCAGAATGATGATGTTAAAATTATTGATATCAATGATTATAATAACAAAAATCATGATCATGGTGACAGTACTGACGATGATAATAAAGATGATAATGATGATGATAACGATACTATGATATTGATGTTGATAAGGATAATGACATTGATAATATTGACGACTATTATGCTTATAATAATAATGATTAGGATAATGTTAATGGTAATGATAATGATAATTATTATGATAAGAATAATTACGATGATAGTATCATAGTGATAATGTTGATTAAGATGACGACAATAAAGATAATCATGACAATAATGACCATCATAATGATGATGATCTTGATGATAATAATGGTAGTGACGATGATGATTGATGAACATGTTTTTGAATAAAATGACGATTATAATGATAGTAATGATGCTCTTCATTCAAGTGCTACTAATATTGACAATAGTAATAATGATAATAATGATGATAAGAATGATGATGAGGAGAATGATAAAATGATAATATATAATTCATGATGATAAGAATGATAATGTTGAAGATGATGACGAACATTATGCTTATAATGTTAATATCAATAACAATAGTGTTGATGATGATGATAATAATTATTATGATGATAGTAATAATGTCGGCGATCACGATGAAAGAGATCACAATGATTATAATGATTATTATAATGATAATGTTAAAAATAGTCATCATAATTATAATGATAATAGTGCTGATGACAATGATGACATTTGAGATAATATTTATGATGTTGATGATAGTGGCTATAATGATCATAATAATGATGATAATAATGATGATGATGATGATGATGATTATAATGATAAGTATGATAGAGATAATGATGAAAATTATGATGATGATATAGATATTGACGATGATGATAATGATAATGATGATAACGATAATGATGAAGATAAGAAAGAAGCGGATTTTGATAAAGATATTAATTAGAATAATATAAATAGTAATGTTTATCTTAAGAATGATAATAATGATGATTATGACGACAAGGATGACGATGATAAATAGGATAATGATCATTTTAACGCTGATGATATTTGCAATATTGATATTACTGGACATGATAATAATAATTATAATGATAATTATGACGAGAATAATAATGACAATGAAGACAATGATAGTAATAATAATGATAAGAATAATGTAGACTATGATGATGATAATGATAATGATGATGACAATGATGATGATGCTTACGATAATGATGATAAAGATAATGATATTGATAATGTGGATGGTCTAAATAATCCTGATCATAATATTGACAATGATTCTAATTACAATAATGTTAATAATAATGACGATTATAATGATTATGATAATTATTATTAGACTAATGCTCATGATGATAACAATGTTAATGATAATAACGACGATGATAATAAAGATAATACGGATAATATTTATGATAATAATAACTATGATGATGTTGATCATAATAATAAAGATGATAATAATAATGCTAATGATAATGATGATAATAATAATCAGGATAATGATGATAATGATGACGAGGACGATGATAGTGATACTAATTATGATGATGATAATGATTTAATTTGTGATGATAATGATGACAATAATCATGATAGTGATGACGCTAACGACTATGACGATAATAATAATATTGTCGATAATGATAAAGATGACAATGAAAATAAAGATGATTCTGATGATGGTGATGATGATACTAATCCTTTTGATCATGATGATGATGTTGATGTTGATGATATTGATAATAATAATGAGGTCGAAGACGATAATGATAATTATACTGACGATAATAATTATGGTGATGATGAACAAGATGATAGTGATGATGATGATTGTAATGATGATAATAATGATTAATATGATGACAAGTATAATGATGGTTATAATGATTATGATAATGATAATAATAATGATGATGATAAGGATGATAATGATGATGATAAAGATGAAAATTATGATGATTATTATTATGAAAATACAGATAATTATGTTGATAATCATAATTGAGATAATGAAAATGATGATAATGTTATTGATTATAATGATGTCGAAAATAATAATTATAATAAAGATAATGGTAAGCATGATGTTAACGATAAGAACAACGATAGTGATTAGAATAGGAATGATGGTAATTACAACGATGATGATAATGGTCATAATAATATTGTTAATGATAACAATAAGGATCATAATGATATTAATAATAATATTGATGATGATGATGCTAACGATGATGATAATGATGATGATGATAAAGATAATAATGATAAAGATGCTCGTGATGATGATCATGATAATGATAATAAGAATGATGACAATACTAATAATAACGTAATTAATGCCGATGATAATGATAATGATGATGATATGCAAGATAATAATGATAAAGATAATAATAAAGATAATATCGATGGTGATGCTAATGTCAATAATAATGGTGATGATAATGATGATAATGATGACAAGGATAGAGATGATGATTATGATGATGAAGATTTGACGAAGATAATGATATCTGCAATGTTTATTGTAATAACGATGATGATAATATGTGCGATGTTGATTGAGATTACGATGATAATGATTATGATAATGATTATGACGAGAATAATAATGATGATGATGATGATGATGATAATGATAAAAAAGATCATGATCATTATGATGATAGAAATTATATAGACAATGATGACGATAATATTGATTAAGATAATAATAATGGAGCTGGTTATAATAAGGATGATATTGATAATAATATTTATTAATGTAGATAATGATAATGATCCTGATCATGATAGTTACCATGTATCGTATAATAATGTTCTTGATAAAAATGACTATTATGATGATTATAATAAGGATGATTTGATCGATTATGATGATGATAAGAATGTTGATGATAATGATACTAATAATGTTAAAGATAAATACAATAACAATGATGAAGACGCTAGTGAGCATAATGATGATGATGATGATGATGATGATGATGATGATGATGATGATAATCTTTATGCTAATATTATTGTAAATAATGCTAATGATGAAATTAGAAGTGATGAAAATAATAATTAAGTAGATAATGATGATAGTGACAATGATAATAAAGATAATAATTATTATTTTAATGATAATGATAAGAATAATAATGCTTATAATAATATTAATTATGTTAATGATAATTTGAATGATAATAATGATGATAATCTTTATAATAATGATGATGATAATCTCGATACTAACGACGATAATAATAATAATAATGATGATGATGATGAAAATAATGAAGATAAAATTGATAATAATAATGATGATATACATGATAATAATGAGGAATTTAATAAGGATGTGGATTGCAAAATATTTATAATAGTGATAATGATAATGACAATGATGCTGATCATGATGATGATGATGATGATAATATTAAGAATGATAACGATGAAGATAATAATGATGAGGACATTAACAATGATAAAGATATTGATAATGATCCTTATAATCATGTAATTAATGTAGATGATGATAATAATGATGATGATGAAGATAATAATAGGGATAATATTGATGGTGATGTTGTCAATAATAATGAGAATGATAATTATATTTATGATGACAAGGACTGTGATAGTGATTATGATACTGATGATAATAAGGATGATGATGATAAGGACGATTATGATGAAAATGATAGTGATGATGATATTGATGATAACAATAATTATAATGTATATAATGCCAATATTAGTAATTTTGATGATCATTTTAATGAATATAATAAAGATGATAAAAAAGATGATGATAATAAAAAGAATTGTAAAAATACTTTTTATGGTAATGTTTATGTTGGTTATAATGATAAATATGATGATAATAACATAAAGAATGATGAGAGTGATTAGGACGATGAGGTTTTTGACGATGATGATAATGTTTGCAATGGTAATGTTAATGACGATAATAATGATTATAATAATTACAATTATAACGTAAAAGATGGTGATCATGATGACAATAATGATTACGATAATAAAAAAAATGATGATGATAATGATGATAATGATAATTTAATTGATACTGATATTATTAATGTAGATGATGATAGTGATCCTGATCATGATGAAGACAATTACAATGATACTAACGGCGTTGATGATCATGACGCTGATGATGATTATGATAATTATGATGATTATATCAATGATTATAATATTAATAATAATGGTAATAATTTTAATAGTTATAGTTGTAACATTGATGATAGTGATCATGGTGATGAAGATGATGATAATATAGATGATGGTGATGTTAGAGATTATGGTAATAATACGAATAAGGATTATAATGATGATTATTATGGCGATGAAGATAGTCCTTATGATAACGATAATAATATGGATAATATTGTCTGTAAAGTTGATGTTTAAAAGAATTATGACAATGATCATCATGAAAAGGATGATGATGGTGAGTATTATGATGATGAGTTTGGCTATGATATTGGTGTTTGCAATGTTTATGGTAATTACGATGATGATGATTAAGATGATAATGATGATGATGATGATATGGATGATATTGATGATAATCACGATGATGATGTCAATGATAAAATGATAATGATGATGATAATCATGATGAAAATGATGGTAATCTTGATTATGACTGTAATGAAGATGATGATAAAAATGGTTTTGATAATGATATAAAGATGATGATGATTATAATGATGATAATAAAAATAATGTTGATGATGATAATATGATAAAGATGATGATTGGAATGATGAGATAAATATGAATGATGCTGATACTAATAAGAATTATGTTTGGGTGATGATAATGAGTATAACATATATTATAATAATGAGCATGATGTTAATAATGATGATTATCATGATTATAATGATGTTAAAAATGATGATTAATATGATAAGAATGATAATAGTGACTATGATCATGATAAGTTTGACGTTGCTAATGATATTCACAATGTTGATGGTGATGACGATAAAAATGATAAAGATGATACTGATGATGATCATAATGATGATATTGATGATAATGATAATGCTGACGATAATAATAATGCAGATAATAAGAATGTTGATAATCATAATGATTATGATTATGATGATGACGATAATGGTAATAATTTATTATGATAATCATAATTATGATAATGATGATGATCATAATGATGTCAATGATAATAATTGTGTCGATGATTATGATACGAATAATAATGATGACGATCACTATGACGATGCTAGTAATAAATATGATCATGATGCTCGTAATGATAATAATGATAATAATTATATTATAAATGATGATATTTACGTTAATAATTATGATGATGATAATTATAATGATAAAAATGATTTCGATAATGATAATATGATATTGTTTATAATAGGGATGTTGACGTTAATGATAATGACACTTATCATGCTGTTACTGATAACTATAATGATGTTGTTGGTAATAAGGATGAAATGGTGGTGATGGTTATGAGGATAAAATATTTTTTAATAATGATTATAATGTTAATGATGATGAAAATCATGATTATGATAAGGATAATTATGATCATAATGTTGATGATGATGATAATCATTATTACGATAAGGACTATTATGGTGATAATGATGATCATGATGATGATGATGATGTTTATGAGGATTATGATGTAGAAGCTGATGATGATAATAATAATAATAATGATAATATTGATGATGATGATAATGCTTATTATACTGATGATGATCATAATATAAGTTTTGATGATAATTATAATAATAATGGTAATGATGTCGATAATGATAATAGTGATATCGATGATTATGATAATGGTAATAATGATAAAGACAGTGATGTCGATGATGAAGAAGATGTTATTGATAATGATAAGAATTATTATAATGATGACAATATTGATGATGATGATCAAACTGATGATGATGACCATTTTGATGATGATAATAACAATAATGATAAAAATTATTATTCTGATGGTGATATTAACCAGGATTAGGATATTGACGATTATAATAACAATGATTATTTCGCTTATATTGATAATTATAATGATGTTGTTCGTGATAATTATGATACTTATTATTATAATAACTATAATGGTGATGATGATTTTCATAAAAATGATAAGTATAATGATGCTGATGATCATAGTTGAGATGACGACGATAATAATAATATAATGATAATGACAACGACGATTGTGATGATGACAATAATGATAAGGATAATCACAATGCCAATCATGACGATAATTATAATGTTTATGATCATAATGATAATAATGATGATGTTTATGATGATTATAATGATGATTTTGATGATCATAATGATATTGATGATAATGATGATAATAAAGATAATAATTATGAATATTCGCAACTAGTCAACAAATAATAACTGGGAGTCTTAACGAAAATCTGGCTAGCCTACAATACTAAACGCACGCATACATGGCTCTATTCACTGAACCATATGCAAGCGCATAAGACTCGACTTACAATACTCGGTGCAAGTCACTGGCAATGGGGAAGTAATGATCAACTGAGCACAACCGTGTACACTAGGGTGGTCGTTAGCATTTTTTTTTCGACTTTTTAATGAGTGCCGGGCAGAAATCGCTTCTATAGGCCGAAAAACTCGTGCGCAAATCC